>JAPKLX010000560.1:32921-93183 GCA_026898415.1 Leonotis leonurus
TCAGATTAGTCCTAGTTATAAACGAGTTACTGTCCATTTTTCAAGGACAATTCTTTTATCATGATTACACATTCCATGTCCCCCTTTCTTCCCCGCTTCTTTTCTTCCCCCCCAGTCACGCTCTAGCACGTGCGCCGTCCCTCGGGATCGGGGCGTGACACATAATTACTTTTTCCTTCTTCTCCAACCATCTCATTTTCTTTATCATTTTAATTTTTTTCAAACTCTTTTACTCCTTTTAACTTTTTTCAAACTTATTCTTCATTTTTCTTTCTCTTCATTTTTCTTGATCTTCAATTTTTTTAGGTAAATTTCAGTAACATAGCTTTAATAATTTTTCTTTAACATTCATTAACATTCTTACGTAAATTTTCTTTAAACTTTAACAATTTGCTTTTATCATTTAATTAATATTCATTCCAAAATAAAAAATCTGAAAATTTAAATTAAATGCAAGAAGCAAAAAACTTTCAGAATCTAAATTGCAACAAGTTTCAATTTTTCCCAACATTCATAAAATTTCAATAGATATTCAATTTTTCCTCTAAAATTTCAAAAAGTGAAAAGGTGCTAAACATCTATAAATAGCACAAGTGCAACCAACTTTCAATACATCACCCAAAGGTTCTTAAAACATCATCACACCAACATTCTCAAGAAAAAAAACATCCAAATGGCACCAAGAGGTGAAGATCTAGGTGTTTCAACAAAAACTGTCATAGTGCAGTTCCTTCTCCCAGATTTGAAGAACGGGAAACCAGCTCGAGGCAAGTTTAAAGAGGCTGTTGCAGCTTGGGGATGCAACAGGAGCATCATCACTCGAATTTGGGCTGAAGCAAAAGAGAAAAGGGAGAATGGTCAGATTATAAACATTTCAAACAAAATGTTAGGTGTTAAGAAAAAAAGAGTAGAGATTGATCTTGAGCTTATAGCTAACCTAGAGCTATTCAAAAGAAGCACAATAAGAAAATTTGCACTGGGTATTAATTGTAGCAAATCTGTTGTGGGTAGATGGGTGATTAACGGGCTGATAAAATCCCATAGTAATGTTATAAAACTAGACTTAACAGCTCCTAATAAGCAGTTAAGGATGAGATTTTCTTTAGAAGCCATAGAGTATGATAGGATGATGAACAAACTGTAATTTAGGAGTATGCATAACACGGTGCATATAGACGAAAAATGGTTCTACATATCAAAGTCATCACACAGATTTTACCTCACACCCGAAGAGTCAGAGCCACAAAGGACATGTAAAAGCAAGAAATTCATTACCAAGATCATGTTCATGTGTGCTGTATGTAGGCCAATAATTGCAAAAAATGGGAGTGTTCTCTTTGATGGGAAGATAAGCATCTTCTCATTCACAGAACAGGTTCTAGCCAAGAGAAAGAGCAAGAACAGAGTAGTAGGAACAATGGAAACTAAAGTCATTGCTTCTATCACAAAGGATATGATAAAAGACTGCTTAATCACAAAGGTAATCCATACAAATGATATGTGTGTACAATGTAATGCTAGAATGATTTCAGTTTTTTACCTAGTGTAATTAGTGTGTTTCAGTTTTCAGTTTTGCATTAGTTCAATCTTTAAACTTCATATTCATTTCAGATTGTACCTGCCATAATGTTAAAGTGGTCACAGAGTTCAAGTAAACAAATTTTTATCCAACAAGATAATGCAAAACTACATATAAAGGACAGTGATCCAAATTTTAGACCAGCTGCCTCAAAGAATGGTTTTGACATCAGAATTGTACATCAACCTCCTAATTCACCAGATACAAATGTTAATGACATGGGATACTTTAGAGACATCCAAAGTCTGCAAAGAGAATATGTGTGCAAAACAGTGGATGATTTAATGAATGTAGTGGTCAAGTCTTTTGATATGCTTACTGCAGCCACACTAAATAAAGTGTTTTTGAGTTTGCAAGGGTGTATGATTGAGATTCTCAAGGTGAGAGGGAAGAATTCATATAAACTACATCACCTCAAGAAAGACACACTCATCAGGCAGAATAGATTACCACTCAACATTCAAGTTCCAACAGAACTAGTTAGAGATTGCATTGAGTATCTAAAAGCTCATGGAAGCGGTGAAGGCATTCTAGGACTTGAAGATATCACACTGATCTAAAAGCATGGTTGGAGGTTTTTTTTGTAAAGCATGGTGCGCAGACATAGTTAAGAGGATGCTCTGATTGCTGGTTTTTATAAAGAATGACTTGTGATGGTTTTTGTAAAGCATTTTGTAAAGCATATTAGGATGTTGAATTTTGTAAAGCACATTAGGATGCTGTTTTTGTAAAGCATGGTTGAATTAATGAAAAGTTTATTGCTTTATAACACAACACATATTCATATATCAAGTGTAGTAAATGTATCTTAAAATCCAATTAATCAGTTCACAATCATCCCAAAAGATATCATCATTATCCACATACCAATCACATACATATTCAAGACCAGCAATCAGCACATACAACTCTGTAACCCACACAGAAACCAGCCAAAAAACCATCTCAACCATCACATAGAAGCATCTATCCCTAAACATGGATTCATCGATGCAGTTGTACACAAACATATGAGGATTTTCATCATCTCAGCAAATCACAACATTTCCCACAACAGATTTGCACAATCACAGAGCTCACCATAATCAATAACATCAACAACAGATCTCACCAAATAAAGAAAAACAACCACATATGTCACCAACTCATGAACAACAACCACACATCTCACCAAATCAAGAACAACAGCCACATATCTCACCAAATCAAGTTTAGGGAAAGATCTCACCAAATCGAACAAGCTAGGCAATAAGATCCTCAGCATATTCTCTTGATCTTTGGGATAATCACGAACATAAGCATACAATTCCTTTTCAAGCTTCCTTTGATGGAGAATCTTCATAAAGGACTCAGATTGTGTCCAAATAAAGTCCTCAGATTCTGGAAACGAGAAGAAACCCGAACTTGAGCCCTCCATCCCCTCCATCACTTCTTTCTCCACCTCAGCACCTCCACCACCGCTTAGAGCATCGATGACTTCATCATCGACCTCAAGGGAAGGGTCGCGAAGCCTAGGATCGAACGAAACTGATCCTCCACGGATCCACAAAATCATCACCATGGAACCAGACTATTATCTCCCACGACAGGTAGCTCTTTTCTATTGCTCATAGATGGAGAATGAGCTAGAAGAGTACACAGTAAAGATACATGTGGGGAAAAAAAATGAAGAAAACATACGCACAACAGTTATCAAAATGATATTGCAAACATATCATCTCGCTGATAAAGGAGACATAGTGATTGAGGAAGTCACAAACGAACAAATACAACGAGCTGTTGACGTTATGGTTGCACAACCTTTTACATGGACTAGGAAAGCATTTAACAGGGGGTTAATGCTTCCAAGTTACCGTCTGCTCTTAGACTACGTCCAGAGGGTGTTCTTGGGACACCAAGGGACCTATGATGCGGTAAATTCTAGCAAGCTAAAAATAATGGTTGATGTATTACTAAACTTGAAAGTAAACTGGGTCAAGTCGCTGCTCAAATTAATAGCTGATGAGGAGCAACAAATCAACCTACGATAAGATTCAGATGGAAATTGCACATAGCTCAATGTCAAGCGACCACTCCGCTTATCCACAAAGATTAGCACCATCATTGCTGGATTCTTTCAAAAAGACAAATGGCACAAATCTGTTGAATTTAGCAATGATTGGATTTTGCCTAGGACTAGGCATCAGATCGAAATGGCTATTGGGACAACATCTCAGATATACTTGAAGGTTACTGATGACAAGATAAGGAAAGCCATGATACGGATTGGAAAGTCAAATAAGGAATGGGTGATACTCACTAAGAAGCCAGAGACCGTAGGAGAGGCTGCAGCAGCTCAGGCGAAAGAAGAACGACCTGCTAAGCGAAAAGCAGCTGGAAATCCAAAATCTGTTGCTGCAGCTAAGAAAATGAAGAAACCAACCAATGAACCATCTCTAGTGGTCAAACCACAAAAGAAGAAGGCACCCAAGAAAATGGCAAGGAAGGAGGAGAAAAGGTAGCCTACTGCTCGCAGTCTGCAGGACGAGCTGGATGAGACCATGATTGAACATGCTGAACCAATCACAACTATTCCTCCACACAAGTCATCTGTTCAAGAAATGGATGAAAGGGAGCCCGATGCTCATGATATTAATGAGGAAGATGTGGAAGTAAATGTCCACGAACAGCCCGCTGTTGATCTTGATGAATGATTGTGAGGAGCACAATTAATTTTCCAACAATTGAAGGAGAAAGCCACCGCCATGGTTGTCAAATATATGCCAGGAATTGACCTGGCACCCACTGTTTTAGAAATGGCTCAACGTTTTCAAACCTACTTGGAAATTAGAGATTGCAAGTTCTACATTCTGGAGGCCATCCTTCTGCTATTCTCGATTAACGAGCTGAAGACTGAAGAAAATAAGTTGCTAACTTATTTTGGATTTTTGGACGTGCCAGACACTCGCCAGTACTTTCGCACATATGTGCTTACCAAGATGGAGGAGGCCGTAGAATTAAAAATCGATCTGGCACCATACTATGAGAAGGAGCAAGATTTGTACAATCTTGCTGTGGGTTTACAATCTGGTGACTTTGACGACATTTTCAATTTTGAAGAACACACTGTGGAAAAGAAAGATACCTCAGCTTCTGGTGAAACATCTACTGCATAGCTCGCTGATGAAATTCAAATGATGGAACAGGCTGATGAACCATCCACTCAACAAGGAGAACCTGCTACTAATGCTGAGCAAGTAGCGGATACACATGTTGCTGAACCATCTACTCATCATGAAGAACCCACTGCTACTACGAAGCCTGTAGCAGATATGATTGTTGAAGAACCATCTGCTCAAGGAGAGCCCGCTCTTGATGCCCCGAAACAAAAGAAAATCAAGAAGGGATCGATTCCCACTGTTGTCGGGTCGTTGGTTGATGCTGAGCCCACTGATGAGGTGTTCACACAAGGCACAACTCCAGATGGATTCAAATATGATTTGGAAAAATTACTACTCACTGCGTCATTCGGACCACAGATGCCAAAGGAGCAGTTAAACGAGCTCATCCATATTCGCATTAACAATCAATCTGTCGCCATTGCTAATTTCATATATGCAGCTACTGAGAAAGCTATTCGAACTGTTGAAGGCAATTTCCAGTTCGCTCATGAAAATCTATCTAATGAGTTGCACAAAGACTTGAACAGCGACAGAGAAGTCTTTGACAAGTTCAAAGATGAAACAAATCTCAAGATTGCTGACTTCCAGGAAGAAGGAAACAAATTCGACCAAAAGATGAAGGATGCAGGGGGTAAACTGGTAGAGGAGTGAAGAAGCATGTCGAGAAGCAGTACGCTGACATGGAGAAGACTACCATTCCTACTGTGGTCAAAAACGAGTTGCCCTCTATATTTAAGGATAAGTTGCCCCAAGCTTTGAACGATGCTGATGTGGCCTCTGGAGATGAAATATTTCGCATCAACAAGTCCATCACAGACATGAAGGTTGCCCACAACGATCTGTCATTGAAATTCAATAATCACTTCCAGGATTCTGGGAAATGGTTTCAATGAGGTCACTGGCAACATTTCCACTTTTCTGCAATACAAAGAAGATGCAGAAAACAAGTTCAAAGTGCTCAATGATGAAATTGCTTCCCTCCGACTTATCATCTCCAAGGACTTTCTTGATGATGTCAAAAAGAGGGATGGAAAAGATGTGATACAGTCCGCTGTCCAAACAAAGAAGAAGCCAACTGTTACTAAGAAGAAGCCCACAAGGAAGATAACAGCAAAACAGACAGCTGATGCTAGATTGTTGCAGCAATAGAATAAGGAAAAACAGAGGAAGATAAAAGAGGATGCTAGAATAGTAGCAAATAGAAAAGGCAAGAAAATTTACACAGACGAAGATGAAGAAGCAAAAATGTTTCTTGCTGGCTACAAGGCTGAACAGATAGCTGATCCAGAGTTCAGAAAATTATGGAGAGCCGAAAAAGAAAGGCAAGGGGAGATGGAGGCAAAATTTGATTATGATAAGGTTGAAACACCAGATGAAGATGCTGATGAACCAACCAATCCAGTATTCAAATTCCTTGAAAAATACCAGCTAACTGAGCCTCAAAATCTTACATGACTTCATAGCAAAAAGGCGTCGCAAGGGAACAAGATATTCAAAGAATTCATCACGCAACATTATTACCTGCTTGAACAAGATGTCCAAGGTGGATCAGTTGATGATTTATTCAGAGAGTTCCTAAGGAAGCACAAAAATTAAACATTCATCGAGTATCTTCATAGACAATCTGCTATGATGAATGTTTCTCTAACTGCTCTGAAGAAAACTATAGTGCTTTATCCCAAGATACCAGGAACAACAGAGATTGATCACACTGTCATTCTAAATGTCATCAACCACTCTGCTCAACTTATGAATTATCCCATTGATTTCAACAACAAGGACTATAAAAGAGTATTCAATGGGATATATGCTAGCTTTGGTGTGCCTTCGGAACTAAGGTAAAGGGACATGGTTGAAAGGCGAAGAGCTCAACTAGCTGAACAACAACATCGTCAATCTCAATCTGCTGAGAAGGAACAAAGTCAACCATCTCCACAACAATGAAGATGTATTCTCTAATATTTGTTCAAACGTTTTTAAAAAGCAGCTAGCTGTCATGTACTTAATTTCTCTATCTGTACTCAGCTACCCTATTAATAAAAAGTTTGAAGTTCTTGGTTTTGAAAAAAAAACTGATGACAATATCTCTTTGACCGAGAAATGTTTTTATGCTTATTATTTGATGATTTATATTTCTGCATTTTAACTGACTGCTATATTCAAACTGTTGTTTTCAACACTAAAGAAAAATATAAAGCGTGGTTTCGACATCATCAAAAAGGGAGAAATTGTTGGGAACCCCATGGATTTATTTATGTTTTGATGATGTTTCTCGAAAAAACACTTAGTCATTTTATGATCTCTGGAAACCAAGTAATCAGTGTCATCTTTTAAGGAACATCTCAATTATAAAAGAAGCAGATTGTATGGTTTACTATCTGTATTATTCTTACAAAACTTTCCTGGACATATTGACTACCTAGATTACAAGTATTCATCATGTTGTACAGACAGTTAGATCTATGTTTGGAACAGATCGTTTTAATGAAAATAACGATCTGTCTCTCAAACTTACAGCTCGCTGTCTATCTTCACTTGTCTTGGTTTTTGAGTTCATTATCTCTAGAATGTTTTTCTATACAGATCACAATTGTAAAAGAAGTTTGAAGTTTCAAGCTTACTTATAACGATTTGTCTTTCTAGACTTAGCTTAGAAACAGCTACAATGTAAAAGGAACAGATGGTTAAATTAACTATATGTCCTTATAATCATGCTGTGACTAGGATGGAAGACTTCTATACTTGAGTCATCACTAAAGGAAGAATAACTGGAGATGACCTCTCCAGTAGCTCGTTGTCCAATAACAACAGATCGTTTTATCAAAAACGATTTGTCCCTCATTTCTCCTCAACCATCAAGATGTCTTCAACATGAAGTTATAAATGTTACTTGGGAACCAAACCAATTAACTTGTCGAAGAACAGCTCGACTCACAGTGATCTGCTATACCAAAAGCAAACGAGCTGGTCCACACAATAACTATGGTGGACTGCCGACATACCTAAATTTTTCATAAGTCAACCACTCAGTGTATTGTCACATCAACATCATATTTTTAGGAATGAAGTACGAGAATAGCAAATTAGCATTACGGTGAATCATTCCTAGTATGACAATTCACAGGGAAATCGCGTGAAAGGTGGAACAAGACGCTCTTAAGGCAGCGCGTGTATCAACAACACTGCCATGCATTTAATGCAGCCATTAATGCGAAGAAGAAGGACTCTTCTCTCTCTAACGGATAGTTCCAGCCATGGACCTATATATACCACCTTCACTTCCAGAATAGGGTACGAGAATTCAAGCATTCAAATCGCCATTACTCTGCTCAAAAATCTTCAAACTCTCAACGTTCAAAAACACTTCAACATCATCTGAGAATTCTCTAGAGTGTTTTATAGTTTTTGAAGGTTTATTTCTAGAAAACAGTTTACAAAATCTCAAAGTTAGGATCTAATTTTGATCCTGTTGTAATCACAAGAAGTTATCTAGTTTTGATAATTCTTGTGGCTCGTATTCAACGAGTAAAAAGAAAGGAGAAAATTTAGTGGATTTATGATCTAGTATTTGATCGAGCCGTGGACGTAGGGAAAGTTTATCCTGAACCACGTAAACTACTTGCGTTCTTTATTTCTTGTTTACTTCATACTCTTGCATCTAAATTGTTCTATTAAGACTTACGAGTAAGAAAATAGTTTTTACATTAAAAAGAGCATTAACCACCAAATTCCGCACACAACACTAATCGAGCTTAACTTGTAAAAGTTATTCTAGATTATTGTTTATCTACACATAAGGTCATATTTGAGTAAGATTAAGTCTTCTTAATAAGAAGAGTTACTTACTACTCTAAACTATCTTATCTATTAAGTGTGCTTAAGCCTTATTTCTTAATCCTAAAAACGAGAAAACCTTAAAAGTTTGAATTAGTGTATTCCCTCCCTCCATACACCAACCTAACTCTTTTGGGACCAACATAGTTTAATTTAGTTAGTGGGTTCTTTTTATTTGACCTCTCTCTATATATAAGTATACACTATTTAACAAAACATGATGCCCAGTCTGATACAGTGAGAATTAAATCAATATTTTTATGTATCTGATTAAATCTTTAGTACAATAATTATCGAATATATGATTATTAAGACATTCGTAGTGCAATTTCAACCAATGCTATTAAAGAAATTATTAGTACAATTTAAATCAATATAATAGACAAAAAAAAGGCTCGAGTAAAATAATACTATATCATAGTAATTTAAGTAGTGATATAAAGTGCACTATTTTCACATCCACTTTGTAAGATGACAAGAAAATTATGAAGATAATTCTATTAATGGAGTGGTTGTGAGTCAGCTTACCACATTAAACTATTTTTCGCACAAAAAGATGCTTATATTATATATAGAGTTGGAGTTGGTGGTGTTAGATTCTATAATCTGCCTAGGATTCGTCACAGATAAAAATATATTTTTTCAAAATATAAGAAAAACAGAAGAACAGTGTATTATGTAATTGAAGATATATTTTTGTAATATAGTATTAGTGTATATCATACTTAATCACTTATTAGTTAGTGGTGTTAGGTTTCATAATGTGTCCTCGATCGAATGGTTGTCTAAATTAATAATTTAACTAATGATATATAAATAACTATTAACGATTAATAATTACATATCCGAAGAGATTTATTTGATTTATATCACGCACATTATAAGGTACTTATATATCTAATTCAAAAAATTTAAAATAAAGCAGGGAACAATAAAGATACTTCGTGTCGTAGATGTTTTCTTACATGTTAAGTTACTTATATATCGTCCTAGCCAGGGAGGGACAAAACATAAGGGCAGAGGGGGCAATGACTAGGGATGAAATTTGGGCGATCCACATCTAATTTGTGATGAAAAATTAGTATCCAGTAAAATTCGGATTCGAATCCGAAAATTTAAATTCGGATCGGATCCGATTCTAATTACATAATATCCGCCCGTATCCAAAATTTCTCGTATTTTTTCGAATAATATCCGCATAACAAATCTGGATATCCGAATTTTTTAAATATTTATTATTTATATTATATATACATATATGTGTGTGTAACAATCTGATTTTAATTTAGTTGCTAAATATTATTTTAAAATTTAATTATGAATGTGTGAAATTATGTATATCACTACAAGAAACTGAACCTTTACCATCACTATAATAATGTTTGCGCATATTGTCACATAATATCACTTAAACTTTGTGTGAGCATATTGTCACACATAATTGTCACTTAAACTTTGTAAATTACTTTTTGCCAATTTTAAATTCTCGAATTATATTTCAAGATGTATATTTCATTATTTGTAGATACTTTGTGTTTAATTATTTAATTTATTTTGTACTTTCTTGATCCTAAAAATTATATTTTTTTAATTGATATAATTCTTATAATTTATATTAGTTCTTTTATAAAATATTGTGTCAACAACTTTTGTATGAAATATATTATCCGATTATATTTATTCGAATCCAACCCGAATCCGTACCATATCCGTCCCGTGTCCGTATCCCGAATAATTGGAATTTGTATCCGAATCCGGCTTTCCCGTATTCGAATCTGAATTCGAGAAAAAAAATATGGATTAGAATACGGGACAAGCACTATCCGCCCATATCCGATCCGTTTTCACCCCTAGCAATGACCCCCTTAAGATTTTGGTATATCTTGATAATTTTGTACTCTCTCCGTCACAATAAACATGACATAATTTATATTTAAAAGAATTTATTAAAATAGTAAATTGTGCCAAATTTATAAGAAGAGAGGTAGTATATAGGAAAAATTAATAAAAAGTTTAATAACAAATGTTGATGTGATCATATAAAATGAGATAAATTATTTTTTATTCATATATTAAATATAGTTGGCCCGAATATGAAAAGATGTTATCAGGAGTGCATTACACCTATAAATAACAAATTTAGGTCTCTTCAAATTAAGAAACAAAAATAAAAAGCAGATTTTCTAAATTAAACACAGCCAATATGAAAATGCAAATAATGAACATTGTTGAAAAAATATAATGGAAGATAGTTGCAATAATCATTACAATAAATATTCATATAGTCTTTTTTTTCTTTTTATACTTTTGGGATAAGAATTAAGATAATATTACATGTGTCTTCAAACTTTAGCATAGTAATGAGTCAACACATATCATTAGAGAAAGTAATGATTAGTGAAGACTTTATGCTCCACTTTCTTAATGACCTAATTTTACTGTATATCACAATTTGCTTTTGTTGGATTTTGATTCCGCAGTACACTCAATTGTACTGATTGCTTTATTGCTTTTATCATTTCCTTAATTAATTTCTCTACCCTTTATTAAATTGGCAATATTCTTTCCCATTTCACTTCACATTTGAAAATGCACTACTTAATTGTATGGTCTTTAATTTTACTTCCACAATTCCGTGATTGCTTATACCTTGCCAAATGTTTGTTTTCCAAGATTACATTAAGTCATATTTGCCAAGATTACATTAAGTCATATTTGATTTACAAAGATAAAATTTAAGATTTAATTGAAAAGTTATCTAAAATAGTTAATAGTAAAATTTTTAGTTTTAGGCCAACCCCTATGATAAATTTTATCTTAGATACATATCCAAGATAATTTTTAGTAAAATCTTATCTAATAAACCAAACATGGCCGTCTACATACATGTTATCAGACTTATTTTATTGAGTATTTTATTGAGGCTATATTCTCTTTGAGTGATAATTTTATCTCATGAAAATATGAGATAAGAGTATAATTACTCTTTAATTTTTTTTTATCCATTTCTCATATCTAAATTATAATTACATTATTTTTTCTTTTTCATCCCACTCTAAGGAGGGATAATATTATCATTCCAAATTTGGATGGATAATATTATCCCTCCTTAGAATGGGATTAAGGAGAAAAATATTAATTAATTTATAATTTAGATAGAATGAGTGGATAAAAAAAGAGATTTAAAGACTAATTATACTTTTATTCCACATTTTCATGGGATAAATTTATCGTTTAAAGAGAACATAACCTTCTAGTAATATTAATAGTCATTTTGAATAGAATATATCAACTTTCGCCACTTTGATAAATTTAAACTTGCGAAAAATTTGCACGTTTTATACAAATATAAACAGGGATGAAAATAGATGGGAGCTGAATTTCTGAGTTAATTGTTTTGAATATGGATAAATTAAGATTAATGTTCATATTCTTGAGATTCTCGAGTCTACAAATCCCACCTAAAATCATATATTTTATTTTAAAAAATAAATTCTAAATACACTTAAATTAACAATAAAATTATGTAGGGCCTAAATATTTAACTTAATTTGATCTTAATTAAGATTCACCAATATTTTTAATGGAGTGATTAATTTATTTAATCATAATTAATTAATAAAAAGATCAAGAATCGAACATCAACGAAATGACGATTAAAATGGGAAATTAATATTTATTTTCCGAATCATTTTATAGGATTTAATTGTCTCGTTTTAAACGAGTAATGATAGCTTTAATTTATTAAATGCTATATAACGAGCTAAGATTTTTGAGGAAAATCAAAGTTTCGTTTCTAGAAAATAGAAAGGATATGAAACTCTAAAAGCTAATAATTAGCTTTTAATTAGAGATACAATTATTTAGATTCTAAGATTTCTAAATAGCAAGTATATTATGAAGGTCAAGTACAATGTGTAAGCGAAGTTGATGTGAGGATTGGCACCACTTTTCTAAACCCAAAGGAGGTTTAAACGACGGATTTATTCCAAGAGGTGGGGTTTATTTTTCTCAAAATTATGTTTGAGTTATATAAGCTCTGATATTGCAAAATGAAATGTTATCCATGTCATGTTTTAATGTACGTTCATCTAAGTTTAATGCTCCGAAGTTAATCGATCGAGGTTTTCGGCTTTACCTAACACGTTAGTCGAAAACTGTGTACACGATGGGTAGTAGTGCAATGGGTTGATCTCCATTGTGTGCTGCTGTAATGTTAATGGGATTCTCTGGGTTTCGACCCGAAATCCAAAAGTAGAAAGGGATTCTCTGGGTTTCAACCCAAAATCTAAATGCTCAAATAGACTCTCTGGGCTTCGACCCGAAGTCTGAATGTAAATGGTCTCGACAGTGGCAAGAGGTCCGGGGCCAAAGTAAGAGTAACTTTAGAACGTACATAAATGCGCAAATGAATGAAAATGATAAATGTCTTGACATGCTTAGAAGTACATTTTCGTTTTGAAACCTTCTAAGGTATGTTGTTCATGAATGGATAAAAATGTTTAGATTTTATAAAACTGTTCATAAAATGCATAGCCCACTGAGTACACTAGTACTCAGCCCACAAATTGTTTCCAAATGATTTCAGTTTAAGTGCCGGTGGTGACAGGTTGAGCTGAGGCGTTGTTGTCATCTGGTTGATTTTAAGAATTGCTTCCGCTATGATACTTTCTTTTGTCAAGTATAGTTCGTCTGTCGATCTATAACTTATAATGATTCTGGTTATGTTATTCTATTCGATATAATTAGGATTGTGAACCTCAACTTTTGACATCGAATAGCCTTTTGCATCGATTTGAATTGCGAGTCTTCTCGTTTATCTTTGAATTGTTATGTTTGAAGTATTATTCAGGATTCTTTCCAAGTCAAACATGTCCTCCCCTTCTTCCCCGCTTCTTTAATCCCACCACTAGTCGCACCCCAGCTTACGGGCCTTCCCTCGGGAATTGGGGCGTGACAGATTGGTATCAGAGCAACGTTCTTGGCTCTGAACTATCGACGTTTAAAAGGTCATGTCTAGAATAGTATCTCTAGACTTTTGAGAATTCGGACAACAACCCTCAGTTCACCGTCATACCGCGCTCGACAAGGTACAAAGTTATTTCAAAAGTTCTTTCAAATGTTTATGAAAAGTGTGCACGTAAGGATTGCTTTATCGCTTTATTGCATATTGCATAATGAGAAATGTTAGTCGAGATTTAACTCTATATGTTCTATCTGACTTAAGTTATGTTTTTGTTGGGATGAAAGAGGCCAACAAAATTTTAACTCAAGGACGTACATAGTTATGTGAGTTTAATGGCATTAGGATTTAATTCCTATGCATATGATGAAAAATGAGAATGGTTTTACACGATAAATGGCTGCATATGATGAAAGGTTTCAAATGGCTTTGCATGATGAAATGTTTTCACATGGTTAAAGGGATTTATATGGATTCATATAATAAATTGGTTTCGCACGATGAAAGGGTTTCATATGGATTCACAATGAAATGGTTTTACAATGATGTTATTATGTTTAAAAAAATTAATGGCTTCATATAATGGAAGGGTTTCATATGGCTTCACATGATTAAATGGTTATATATGTTTTACGACTTTATGAATGTCTATATGTCTAGTCTAGGGCTGCTTGCCTGTATGACTGGAATTATGAAATGAGATATCATTTTGGGTTTCCAACCCTATGATAAGATTCGTTATGTTGGTTTATCAAAACCATAAAAGAATGTGAATTTCTCGTAGTTAGAAATCACATTAGTTCTCAATGAGAGATTTTATCTGAATGAACTGATTAATGGTATCTTTAGACTTATAGTTTGAAGAACCATAAAAGACAAGGATGTAGAAACATGGAACATAGATGGCTATATCATAGATGACTATAAGGTAGATGGCTATAACATAGACTGCGTTTCAACAATTTAGTTGAAAATAAGACTCACGAGATCTTACAAATGGATTATGGAGAAATAGATTAAAGAACCGATCGAATCGAATATATCAAGTAACATGATGCATTGTTACTTTAAAGAATGAACGAAGAAGAATAAGATGAGGTGTCACACAAAGAAGAGGACGACATTGTGATCGAGTTTTCACCAGTGATCCCGTTATGTTCCACATCTGGTGGATACGGATGAGAAGCGAGCCGAAAAATTTTGTTTAGGACTTCTCCATAAGATCTCAGTGTCATTAGCTGCACAAGGAGATCTCACATATGCACAATCACTAAGAATGACTCTCACTAACGAGTCATTGCTTCCTCAATAGAGGAATAGTTCACAAGTTCCACACACATGATGGTGGAAAAGAAAAATAAAAAATTGGAGGACCGAAGCAAAGGAAACTAGAGAAAGAACAAGAACTCAAGATGGGGAAACGAAGGATAAAAAGCAGGACGTAATCAAAAGTACTCATCAACAACATCAGCGTCCCCAATAACAATTCCAAGTTAGGAATAAACCAATATGTCCCCATTGTCAAAACCCTTTTGTAGAGGAATGCTTTTAAGATAAGTATTCACTTAGGAAGACAAATGACTTATAGGAAAATATGCTTGAATCAGGATCTTAGAATTGGGAAAATTTCCCTGAGGGTAGATCTTTACGTAATTGATACGAAAGATTTTGACGTTATTTTGGGTATGGATTTCATGGAAACAAACGGCGCGAAGATTTGGTGTAAAGAGAGAGAAGTTTTGTTTCAAACACAAGAAGGAATCCAAGTTGGTTTTCGAGGAAAGAGAACGGGCACGAAAGTACCCGTTATCTCAGCTTTCAAAGCTATGAAGCTCATAAAGAAGAGTGGATGCCAAGCTTTCTTGGTAAGCCTGACATGTAATCAAAAAGATAAAATTGAACTTGTAGAGGTACCAATAGTACAGGGATACCCAGACGTATTTCCTGAAGACTTACCAGGATTACCTCTAGAAAGGCAACTAGATTTTATAATAGATCTAGAACCGGGAGCCGCACCAGTATCAAAAGCATCATATAGGATGGCCCCCAAGGAGCTGCAAGAATTGAAAATTCAACTACAAGAGTTACTCGACCTAGGTTTCATACAACCTAGTGTGTCGCCATGGGAAGCACCAGTGCTTTTCGTGAAGAAGAAAGACGGTACACTGAGAATGTGTATCGACTATAGAGAGTTGAACAAACTCACTATCAAGAATAGATATTCTCTCCCGATGATAGACGATTTGTTTGACCAGCTGAAGGGAGCTAGAGTGTTTTCAAAGATAGACTTAAGGTCTGGCTACCACCAACTCAAGATGAAGAAGGAAGATATTCCTAAGACTGCGTTTAGAACATGCTACGGTCATTATGAGTTTACAGTAATGCCGTTTGGGTTGACAAATGCCCCTGCTGTCTTCATGGATCTGATGAATAGAGTGTTTCATCAGTACTTGGATAATTTTGTCTTAGTTTTCATTGATGACATTCTCATTTACTCAAAGAGTGAGGAACAACATAAAGAGCACCTGCGTATAGTTCTAGAAACTTTACGTACAGAGAAATTATATGCCAAATTCAGCAAATGTGAATTCTGGCTAAAGGAAGTTATGTTCCTTGGACACATAGTTTCAGCCGATGAGATGAAAGTTGACCCTGCCAAGGTTGAAGCAGTGAAGGAATGGAGAACGCCATCCAACATAAATGAGATAAGGAGTTTTCTTGGCCTAGCCGGATACTATCAGCGTTTCATAGAAGGGTTTTCAAAGTTAACTAGGCCAATGACACAACTATTAAAGAAAGGAATAAAGTTTACTTGGTCAGAAGATTGTGAGAGGAGTTTTCAAGAACTGAAGACCAGGCTAACTACTGCTCCAGTGTTAGCTGTTCCAGAAGAGAAAGAAGGATTCGTTGTTTATACGGATGCCTCAAAACTGGGATTAGGATGCGTGTTAATGCAAAACGGAAAGGTTATTGCATATGCATCCCGACAATTGAAACCACATCAGTTGAATTACCCAACTCATGATTTAGAATTGGCTGCAGTCGTGCATGCACTGAAAATCTGGAGACATCACCTGTACGGAGTAAGGTGTGAGATTTTCACTGATCATAAGAGTTTAAAATACTTTTTCGAGCAGAAAGATCTAAATATGAGACAAAGGAGATGGCTCGAATTAGTAAAAGATTATGACTGTACGATCAACTACCACCCAGGAAAGGCCAACGTGGTAGCAGATGCTTTGAGTCGAAAGACAAATGCCAAGTTAGGGTATTTTGTTACCCAACAAGATGAACTAATTCATGACTTTGCTAAGCTCAGTTTAAAGGTTGTACACCCTCCTGAAACTGTGTTAAGTTACTTAGCAGTCATAACAGCGGAGCCAAATTTGAAGGAAAGAATCGTGAGGGCACAACGAGAAGATGAATTATTGGAGAAAATTCATCTTGCAACAAGATCAGGTGAACCTAAGGGGTTTACCGAAGATAAAGATAATGCTTTGATGTTTGGAGATAGACTGTGTGTGCCTCACAATGGAGAGCTGAAGGAAGAGATAATGAGTGAAGCTCATGACACACCATATACTGCCCATCCTGGAAGTACTAAGATGTATGAGGACTTGAAAAGAAGATTTTGGTGGAAAGGAATGAAACGAGATGTAGCATCATTTGTGGAACGATGTCTTGCATGTCAACAAGTTAAGGCTGTTCATCAAAGACCGTACGGGATGCTGCAACCACTACCTATTCCAGAATGGAAGTGGGAGCACATCAATATAGATTTTGTGGTAAGCCTACCGAAGACGGTATGTGGCAACACTGCCATCTGGGTTATTGTAGACCGGCTCACAAGGTCAGCGAACTTTTTGCCAATCCAAATGACATTTGGTTTGGAGAAACTTTCAAAGCTTTATGTCAAGCAGATAGTACGCCTTCACGGCGTGCCTGTCTCAGTCACGTCAGATCGTGACACAAGGTTAACGTCACGTTTCTAGAAAGGATTGCAGGAAGCAATGGATACTCAATTAAATTTTAGTACTGCTTTCCACCCTCAAACTGACGGACAGTCAGAAAGGACGATACAAATTCTAGAAGATATGTTGCGAGCTGTAGTCGCGGACCGAGGAGGAAGTTGGGAGGATTTGCTACCTCTTGTGGAATTTGCTTATAACAACAGTTATCAAGCGACGATAAAAATGTCTCCATATGAAGCTCTGTATGGACGAAAATGTAGGTCGCCACTTTATTGGAATGAAGTCGGTGAAAGAAAACTCTTAGGTCCAAAGTTAGTTCAACGGATGGTCGAGAAGGTCGATCATATCAAACAAAAGATCAAAGAGGCTCAAGATCGACATAAAAGATATGCCGACAAACGTCATTCAAATTTACATTTTAATGTCATGGATCGAGTATTCCTGAAAGTATCTCCTTCCTAGGGAGTCATACGCTTTGGCAAGAGAGGAAAGTTACGTCCTCGTTACATAGGACCTTTTGAGATCCTAGAAAGAATAGGCCTCGTAGCCTATAAGTTGAGACTGACACCTAGCATTGGAGATGTGCACAATGTGTTTCATGTCTCGCAGTTACAGAAGTACGTTTTTGTTGAAGTAGTTCTAGCACAGGATTTGAGTTATGATGAAAAGCCAATGTAAATACTTGATCGAAAAGTTCAAGTATTGAGGAGCAAGAAGATTGCCCTTGTTAAAGTGTTGTGGAATCATCATGGTAAAAAAAAAAAAGCAACATTTGAACTAGGAGAAAACAAAATGAAAGAAATGTGTCTAGAGTTATTTTCTAAAGGTATCGAAATTTCGGGACGAAATTTTTATAAGGAGGGTAGGATGTAATACCCCACTCTTTTAATAATAGTATTAATAGTTTTATTATATTAAGATTCTCATATCCATTAAAAATTATAAAACTCCGATGTTGAGTTTCATTTTAGGTTATTAATTTAAATCGGATAAAGATTTATTTGCGAAATTCAAAACGAATCGATTTAAGTAAAATAATCGTACTAATTTAATAAACTAAAGCAAAACAATGATCTTATTGCAAGAAACAAGATTTAAGTATTAATAATACAATAAAAGGATCTAAAAAAATATATATAAATGAATAATACAAATAAATACTAGTATTAAGAGAAAAATATCTAGAAGTATTCTATGGCTCTCCTAAGTCCACATCTACACTCTTTTCAACCATCTACATTCTCTATTTTCAACCACTCCTGCTGCTCCCATATTGCTCCCATCCTGCTCTCAAATTGCTCTCATCGTCCCCTCTCTATCAAATGCCACTCCTGTATAATGAAAATCAAATGAAAGAATCCTCTGATTAGAAGAAATGAGTTGAGGAGTCTGAAGGAGGGAGGCTTCTCGCTTAGTTGCAAACCTCTTTGAGCCGTTCAAAATTTGCAGATTTCAAGGCAAACATAGTACCATCTTTCATAAGGTAATAACAATCTCAACATTTAATCTCTTAATGTTGTATATTCTATTTGTTAAAGTCTAGTGTATATATATAATTTCAGAACACCAACATTTAGAATCCTATAAATTTGGACAAATTCATTTTCGCCACATGTAGTTGATGAATCAAGGAAGTCCTTTGTCTATATTCATCTGAAGTCCACAAACACTGAGCTTCCACGATTGGGCTTCAGTCGAGTCTCAGATTTCCACGGCCCAAAAGTTTAGCAAACCTAAGGCCACAAATCCAAGCCCCAACACTGCAAGTCCATGGCAGTTAGCCAAGGCCACAAGCTCGGGCCAACAACACACGGGTTTGGGCACGGCTGACGAGCCCATTTTTCGTACTCATTTTGAATCTTGTTTTAGGTCTAGATCCAGTCTTTTCTCTTAATTTGTATCGTATTTCGTGTCTGGGAGGACACAAGTCTATGGCAAGCGGGATGCAGGGCAAGCTACGGGTCGTCTCGCGAGAAAGGTAAGATTATGCACGAAGAAGCTTGGACAATCTGGAGCTCAAGGCGAAGTACCGCCCGAGACCACACTGCAGCAGATGGAGACCAAGGGGGTGTGCTGAGCAAGACAAAGAACAAACCAAGCAATCGGGAGCGCACAAGACGAAGGGCAAGAGGCGGGGATTCGCGACAGATTTCTTTCCTTCCGCGGAAAAGGAAACATATCTCTCTTTCCTTTCACCAACGATTTGGGGAAAGATTGAGAATCTTTCCTTCTTCGCAGAATATCTGATCGGGAAGGAAAGTTTTTCGGAATCCTAGCCACCACCACACGAAAGGCCCAAGCCCATGGAATTGCTATATATACCCTACGCTACAAATCAGAGAGACACACATGAGAGGGGAGGGACGACGCCTGGCTGCTTAGTTTAGTTCTTTTATTTTCTTATGAGTGTTGAGGAGGAGAAAACAAGTCCTACAGACAAACACTTTTAATATTCTGTTATGCTTTTGGCGTTGCCACGGGTTGGTCCTGGCAAGAGGATATTTTGGTAACACTTTATTTCCCGTATTTCAATGCAAGTATGTTTTTTAATTATTTCATCATTGTTCATTATTTTCCATATGAGTAGCTAGGTTATTAGACTTGGCTTGGGAAAGATGAATTGAGTCCTGACTTATAACGTCTTGAGAGGTCTAACTGTGCATATAGTTGTCTTGGCGTGTTCCTAAAGTGTTGTATCTGAATCCTATACAACTTGATCAAGTCCTTGGTGTTGTCTGGCCAGTAGCAGTCTTGGGCAAGATCAGGTTAGAACTAGGAGCTGGAAAATCCAAGTGTTAGTGACTCCCTGCTTGCCAGCCAGAGGGATCAGTGCGGTAAAGTAGGTGGGGACGCCATGGGATGGGCATCTGAGATGGTGTGCCCATAGTTATTGTGTTCCCTGCGAATGCCTATTCGGATACATCGGAGTAAGCTTGGTCCATGAGCAATCTTGGGCAAGGGGGATAGGGAGTAAGTAACCCTTACTCTTTGGACTAAAAATGTATGTTGGGCATGGCTGGATTGGCTACGTGACGATTAAAAAGGGTGGGGGGGGGGTGCTTGAGTGATGCGTTTGGGAGGTTGGAGTAAAACCTCATTCTTATGCTCACCCTTAACCAATGACATGCCGAGACAACGAACTGATGGAACCCGTATGAGGGGCTCACGAAAATGCAGGATCCATAGATTAATTAATCACACAAATAATTAATTCTTAAAACCACATAGGAGAATATAATGCAGAAAAACATAAATTATACCTTCTCCTACGCAAGTCCTCCGCTTGTGGAGAATTGATTTGAATCGCTAGCAACGATCCACAATCCACGCCGTTGGATCTACAATCTTGATCTCCACCAAAGTCCAACCCTAGGAACTTCCATCCTATTCCTGGTCTATCTACTAGAATATCGTGTGGGCAAATCTATCTAGTAGTCTAGAGAAAAAGAAGATTGAAAAATGGAGCGTGGAATACTACCAAATTTTCGAATATAAAGAGGATAACATCCTCTAGTAATGGGCAATTTTTATGATCTACAAGAGTGATAAATTAGCTCCTTCTTATTCTCTATTTATAGACATAGTGGGCTAGGATAGCAACTATAATCCCTCTTTATCTCTTGCAATTACAACAATAATTCAAATTCAAATTTTAATTATATTTAAAATTAATATGGGCTTGGACAAATCCATAATTAGATTAAATTAATTTACAAGTCTCATTTTGGGCCCAATTGAATTTAATTAATTAGCTCGCCCAACCTTTAGACTTAAATTAATTAATTTAAATTAAATTGCCCCCCAATTAATTACTCTATGTAAATGCAATAAAGTTCAGTTCTATTATAAATATTTATCGACTCCACTATAGGATAAATATTGAACTCATCTTGATTCATTCGAATTACTGACGTAACCCTTTTGTCATTAATTATTTCCTCACGTTTAAGATTTTCTAAATCCATTAATTAATTGAGTTTGCTGACAACTCACAATTAATTAATATATTTATGTGTTAGTGATCCGGTTCAGACTTTTAATATTACATATGGAATAAATTCCCAACGGGCCGGGTTGCTTATGCAATAAACCTTTCTGAACGCCTCACACGGATTTAATCAACTCGTGACACTGAGACGCGATTTCGTACGACTGACAGTCGAGCACTTTTGGCTAAGCCATCGACTACTACCCAAAACATCACTATTTAGAGTTACCAAAAACTCGCAAGTGTAGATGAATCAAAATAGTGTATAATCAATCGCCTATACTAATTTCATCATCACAGATTAAGAAATGAATTAATTTGCGAGACATCGTTTTAAGTATCAGCATGTTAGAACTTATCTCACTGTGAAAACTCTCAATACGTATACGCAAAGCATGTGTAACCGCTTATACATACCGACATCATTCTGCGAGCAAAGGTCAGCCGCATCAAAATGATATCGCAACCGTTACCGACTAGACTGTCCAAGTCTGTCTAGACTATGACTTTATATTACAAAGGATCCGACTGTGTGACCTTCCTTGATCATCGATCCACCACACAGTCTACAATTGTAATAAATGGATTTATTTACAATTCAATATATATAACAATAATAAATAACAAACTAATGATAGAAACATTTATTCTCATTAAAGTGTAATTGAAAACAAGTCTGATACATCGTCTAAGCATAAAGCATACTTTGAGGTATACAAACTCTAACAATCTCCCACTTATACTTAAACATGCTTTAGAGTTACAAATATTTGTGTCACATGACATAACTCTCCCACTTATACCTAAAGCAGGTCTATTACATGTCGCACTCCTAATCTCTCTACATGCCTCTCAAACGTCTTCCTGTTCAGGCTTTTCGTGAAGAGATCTACCAGGTTGTCCGCCGATGCAATCTTCGTCACCACTATGTCGCCCCTCCTGATAATATCACGAATGGTGTGATACTTTCTCTCAATGTGTGTACTTGCCTTATGGGCCCGCGGTTTCCTAGAGTTTTCCACTGCACTAGAGTTATCACAATAGATTGTGATACTCACCGGCATACTCGGAATCACATCTAGGTCCATAAAGAAGCTCCTGAGCCAAATTGCTTCCTTTGCAGCCTCAGATGCGGCCATATATTCAGCTCCCATGGTGGAGTCCGCAATGTATTTCTGCTTCACGCTCCTCCATGTCACGGCTCCACCTCCGAAAGTAAACACATACCCGGAGGTAGATTTCCTTGAGTCCCGATTTGTCTGAAATTTGGAATCGATATAACCCAAAGGCATAATGAATCAGCCTGTTAAACCACTTAGATATATTCTTTACCCCTGTCCAATGTCCCTTCCCAGGGTTGGACTGATATCTAGTTACCATGCCTACGGCAAAATAGATATCTGACCTAGTACACATCATAACATACATGAGACTACCTACTGCCGAAGCGTAAGGTACCTGTCTCATCTCCTCTTTCTCCTCATGTGTCTTAGGACACATGTCCTGAGAAAGAATGATTTCATGCTTGAAAGGTAAGAAGCCATTCTTGGAATACTGCATGCTAAAGTGTCTAAGTATAGTTTCGATATAGGATTCCTAAGATAAGCACAACATTCATTTGGATCTGTCACGAATGACCCTGATCCCTATAATGTGTCCTCTGTCTCCCATATCCTTCATATCGAATTAACTGGACATGTATGCTCTAACGTCTTGAAAGTGTATCAACCACTCTAAGTCAATGTTGCGGAAGCTAAATAAGAAGACACAGGATAATTTTTGCGTAGGTTGTGTTAACGAACAACCTACACGGCAGCCTTACGACCAAAAAGAATAATCAAAATAAGTGTTGTGCTGTTACAATGTTTAGTACCACAACAACATCAACACTTCTTACAAAAACACTAAACGTATGATCTTAAAAGACTAAGGATCACACACACTAAACTACGAATTTAATCTGAAAAGCTCTCTCTCTAACTGAAAACTATAACTAGTATTTATAGAGAGAGGTCATGGGCTTGGTTTCTAGAATCTTGTAACTGCCGGCCCATGCATTCCCCAATTTTCGCAACTGTTGTCGTGCTTAGCAAGATCCGCCTGGAATTGTGGAAACTGCTTCAGACTGTTTGTTGACTCCGATATTTGTGGAAACAGATTTTCAATGGGCGCAAAGCTCTCAACTGCCTACCATGACTTGGTCTTCTCCAGTCTTCGTGCATTCTTCATGCATACCAAGTCAAACGTCCACGTGGCTGTCAAGCTGTAACGCTGAGTCAGCGTCAACTGTTATGTTGAGCTTTGGGCTAGGTCAACAACCATCCTGTGAAGAACATAAAAACACACATGTTAGGTTTAACATAATAAACAACAATATAAAATACCTAACAAACTCCCCCTGTTTTTGTGCCTTCTTCACAACACCCTTTAGTTCGACAAGAGCTCCCCCTGAATGTTTATGCCTGCAAAAATATTTTCCAACACAAAACAGCAACTCACAGCAAATACACAGCAATAAAGCAGCATTCATGAAATATCATAGTCGCAACATAGCAAAATATAGCAATACCCAACATTCATCCAAAAGACAGGAACAAAAAACAAAAATATCAGTATCAATATCCACCAAACGAAAAAGAGAAAAATTGTTTATTTTTGTTCTCCACATCACCACATCACATCCACATCACATCATTGTTCACAATCTTTTATTTACATCATCTGCCTCCTCTTCATCTGCAACCTCTTCGTCGTCCTCAGCGTCTCCTCCTCTTGCTGCAGCAATGTCCGCTCCGACCTCTGCTGCGGCGGCAACTTGATCTCCCCTTTGTTGTGAAGAGAGGCATGCCTGGAGGGATGGGACAAGCGCAGCCAATGGAGACAGTGCACCAATCAACTGTTGTACAGTTTGGGGTGGCAGCTGAATACCAGACGAGGTAGGGACAAGAGCATCTGGATTGCGCCAAGGAAGGTCTGCCACCTTGCTCTTGCTGAAAAGAGAAGGATGAATTGTATATACAGGAACTAGATCTACACCATGACTCCGGGTAACGGATGTGAAGCTTTGATGAGCCAGTACCCTGCATATAAGAGAAGGAAAACGGGAGTGAGCTAATCTACGGTTTGACAGAGAGAGTGACGAGCTGATCAAAAATAATCTGACCCAAGTTGTATGGCCTGTTGAGTCCAAGCAGATAGAGCAACATCCCATGTTGTTGTGTTACCACAGTGACATTGGACGACACTATCCAATTGAAAGTGAGAACCCGGTGAAGAACAGAATAAAGATGTGTTAGCGAAGAGGACTTCATGGGTTGAGTCCACTTGGAACGTTTACCACCAGTAATCAACTTCGCAACAGTGTCCAGATTGGGGACAATTTCACTCTCACGGTTGGGCAGTCCAAGGGCGATGTTGATTGACTCAGCAGTAAAATCAAAGATGGAATTGTACATATATACTTTCCCAAACTTTGAAGACGAGCGATCACCGAAAGAGCGATTGAGATTGCAATAGAAATGTCTTACTACAGATTTAACCAAGGGAGGAAGTTCGAAAACCGTACCAAGCAAACCCCAGGAGCAAAAAAAGGACAGCAGATTGTTTTCTTCAAATGTGGTCTCATCAATCGAGTGTTCACTCACACAAGGAATATTGTGTAAGTGTTTCCACTTGACTGCAGCAGCGTCATCGTAGAATTGGAGGTTGAGAGCTCTTTCAACATCCAATGGAAGATCATGATCCTCGGAGGGTTCCAGACATTTTACCACCACTTTGCCTTTGGCGGCGAGAGTGGCAGAAGAAGTGGGTTCCACCTTGACCTCAGAATCAGATAGAAGTCGCAGGCGCTTAGGCGCTGAAGAGACTTCGTCGTCACTGTCGTCTTGGCCGACTACAGTGGGGATGGGACCCTGGGACTTCTTGTGCCGTTTATTGAGAGCAGATAATCTTGAGCCCCTTGTAGCAGGCTTGCGAACGAGAGGTGTGGGCGGAGATGAGGATCTGGAAGGAAGAGACGCTGGACTTTGTTCAACCAGTGCTACTGTCGTAACTAGTGGAGCAGTTGTGTCATCCACCGGCGGTTCCACATGAACGGCCTCAGTAGTGATTGGGGGAGGAGTAGTGACAACTTCTGCAGGTGAAGGGTCTACATGAATTTCAACGGAACGAGGAGGTTCCACCGAAGACGGCTGAATATCTCCTGAAACAGGCGGCGTGGCGATAGTTGGTGGTGCAGGGACAAGGTGGAGTGTTTGGAGAATAGTAGGGTTTGCTGCCAAAAGCGCTTGAAGAAGGGCTGTGATATCGGGAGTAGGAGGAGAAGCCATGTTTGTGAGCGGAAGGAAAACAAACGAGAGAGAATTTGAGGGTTTTTGGAAGAGGGTTTTGGAAGGGAGAAGACGATATGTTTTTGTTTTATTGAAGATTCAAGAAAAACGTATCAGTCTTGGGAGACGTGCGGATATGGAAGAGAGAGGATAAGGGGTTTCTAGGGTTTTGGTAAGACAGAAAAAAGGTAATGATGGCAAACAGACTGGCGACGGTTGAATTCAAAAAAGAGAGACTTTGCCGTTTCATTTCCACCCTGACAAAACAAACCCCAAAAACACGCTACATGACAGTTATAACCCACTACTACAAGAGAGATACGGATGCTTAGGGGAACACACTTGATTATGCGAAAACAAAAACACAGGATTGCTGACAACGAAAAACATTTTAGAGAACAATATTTTGAGAACAACCAGTCCCACTTGCTCTATTGTGTCAACGTTTGTTGCAACATCCACCTGGCTTAAATAGAGAAAATATGTGCAGAACTACAAGAATTTAAGGGTTAGTGAGTGTAGAGTGCATCGTCACAGCGAACGCCGTGCCCCTAGCCTTTCACCCTCGAAAGTAGTCGCAATTGCAATCCTTTTGTAAGGTAGCATCGTCGTAGCGAGCGCCGTGCCCCCCAAACTACTTGGATTGTTTACCACACAGTTACATACAAAACATATAGATAAATGCCAGGTTTCAGAATATAGAATATGTTGACTAAAATATACGAGCAAGTTAGACACAAAAGCCACACCCTTTGATATAGATAACAATCATATAGATATGAGGGTGTAGCACAACACACATTTTAATGAAAAAAGCAAAGACCAAGAGATTTCCGTAAAAATACGAATCTCTCATGATCTAAGGGTTTTGTGAAAATGTCAACAACTTGGTTCTCCGTTTTCACATACTCAAGCTTGATAACCTCCTGTTCCACTAACTCTCTAATGAAATGGTGTCTTATGTCAATGTGCTTTGTTCTTGAGTGCTGAACAAGATTTTTGGAAATGTTTATGGCGCTCATGTTGTCACAGTACACAACCAGGTCATTGTTGTCTAGGCCATAATCACTAAGCATTTGCTTAAGCCACAACAGTTGTGTGCAACAGCTGCCTGCGGCAACATACTCAGACTCCGCAGTGGATAAGGACACACAATTTTGCTTGCGGCTGTGCCATGACACAATGTTGTTTCCTAGATAAAAACATCTTCCACTCGTACTTTTCCGATCATCAACATCTCCAGCCCAGTCAGAATCACTAAAACCTACCAAGCTCATATTCATGTGTTTAGAGAATAATATGCCTAGGTCTATAGTTCCAGCAACATACCTAATGATTCGTTTAACAGCTATGAGATAAGAGGCTTTAGGTTTAGCTTGATACCTGGCACATACACATACGCTAAACATCAAATCTGGACGAGTGGCTGTTAGGTACAACAGGCTCCCTATCATTGATCTGTAGAGTGTTGGGTCAACATCTTTGTTAGGTATTTTATTTTTTTGTTTCTTATGTTGAACCTAACATGTGTGTTTTTGTGTTCTTCACAGGTTAGATGTTGACTTCGCTGTTATGCTCAACACAACAAGCTGATGCTGAGTTGCCACGTGGACGTTGACTTGGTAGAAGAGTGAGACTGCACGAAAAACTGTGAAGACCGAGTCATGAGGAAAAGACCAAGACGTGATAAGCTGTTGAGAGATTTACGTCTAGTGCAAAACTGTTTCCACGTTTATCGGGTTGCACAAACTGCCCTAGCGCAACTTGCGGAGCACGACAGCGGTTGAGAAAATTAAGGAATACATGGGCTGGCGGTTACAAGACTATGAAGCTTAAGCCCATAAGATATCTCTATAAATACTTGTATAGTTTTTCAGTTAGAGATATGATTTTGCAGATTAAATTTGTAGTTTAGTGTGTATGATCTTTGTCCTTGTAAGGTCATACGTTTAGTGATTTTGTAAGAAGTGTTGATGTTGTGTGGTGCTAAACATTGTAGCAACACAACACTTATTTTGATTATTCTTTTTGGCGGTAAGGCTGCCGTGTAGGTTGTTTATTAACACAACCTATGCAAAATTATCTCGTGTGTTCTTATTTAGCTTCCGCAACATTTACTTAGAGTGGTTGATACACTTTCAATCTTCTCCAGCATCATCTTTAGTTAGCTTTTCTGTAGAGCCCATATGAGTCTTCATGTGCTTCGTACCTTCAAGGTTAAATCTCTTTATCATCTCCTTGGCGTATTTGCTTTGAGAGATAAAGATGCCATCTTGTCCATGTTTAACCTGTAGTCCAAGAAAGTATGTGAGCTCGCCCACCATGCTCATCTCAAACATGGTAGACATTGCACCTGAAAAATCAGTTAACATGTTACGTGATGTAGAACCAACAACCATATCATCAACATAAATTTGAGTAATAAGGATGTGTTGATCTTCCCTTTTTATAAACAAAGTCCGGTCAGCAGCACCTCTCACAAACCCGTACGTGAGAAGGAAATTTGTGAGATGCTGATACCAAGCTCGTGGTGCTTGTTTGAGCCCATATAGAGCTTTCTTCAATCGGAAAACATGGTCCGGTTTGTGAGGATCCTCAAAACCTTTTGGTTGTTCCACGTATACCTCCTCCTTTAACTCACCATTAAGAAATGCTGTCTTCACATCCATCTGGTACAGATTGATGTTGAGGTAACATGCGACTGCAAGCAACAACCGAATGGATTCGAGTCGTGCTAGTGGTGCAAATGTGTCATCAAATTCGACTCCTTCGACTTGATTGTATCCTTGAGCTACTAATCGTGCTTTGTTACGCACAACTGTTCCCTACTCATCAAACTTGTTTTTGAAAATCCACTTTGTGCCAATAACATTTTTGTTGACTGGCTTGGGAACAAGATACCAAACATCACTACACACAAACTGATTTAGTTCTTCATGCATAACATTAATCCAGAACTCATCAGTTAGTGCTTCCTTGACATTTTTTAGCTCGAACTTGGAGACGAAACATGTTATGCCTTCAACTGTAGAGCACATGGAGTACAAGCACGCCATTTCTCTATAGTTGATTGGCTGTTTTCGTCGGGTCTGAACACCAACCTCAATGTTTCCAATAACTTGAGTTAGTGGATGGTACTCTTTCATTCGTCCTGAGGGTTCCATGCGAGGAGTGATCTCTTGAGGCTCATTTAGTTGTTCTTCTGGTCTCTGTTGTGTGGTGTTGACCTCCACAGTAGTGCCAGTTTCTGTGTTAGGTGGAGCAGTTTGCGTTTCAACAGTTTGTGTCTCAACAAGAGGTGTGACAACTCCCCCTTGAAATATGTCATCTTCTGCGTCCACTTCTTTGTTCCCATCACCTGCATCATCAAAGACAACATTAACAGATTCTTGTATTGTCTTAATGCGTAGATTAAAAACCCTATACGCTACACTGTTTGTTGAGTATCCAACAAATACACCTTTGTCGCTTTTATCATCAAACTTTATTAGATACTCTCGATCATTTAAGATAAAACAAACACACCCAAAAATACGAATATGTTTTAGGTTAGGTTTTCTCCCTTTCAGTAGCTGATCATATGGTGTTTTGAATGACCCTGGTCGAATATTGACTCGGTTGTTGATGTAACATGCGGTGTTTACTGCCTCAGCCCAAAAACGTTTCGCCATTTGGCTTGAGCTCAGCATCACCCTAGCCATTTCGATCAAGGTTCTATTCTTGCGTTCGACCACACCATTTTGTTGTGGTGTCTTTGGTGCTGCAAACTCTTGGTACACTCCTTTTTCATCACAGAAGGTTGTAAATTTTGAGTTCTCAAACTCACGACCATGATCTGATCTTATGCGAGATATTCTAGCATCAAACATATTAGTAACACGAGAAAACATATATTTAAATACCTTAAATGTTTCAGATTTTTCACGTAAAAAATAAATCCAGGTAAACCTAGAAAAATAGTCTACCACAACTAGCACATACCGTTTACCACCAATACTTTCAACTTCCATGGGTCCTACAAGATCCATATGTAGAAGTTCAAAACATCGGTTGGTCCCAAAGTGTTGTTCACTGTGTTGTAAGGCAGGATGTGAGGCATGTAATTGTTTTCCTCGTTGACAGTCACCACATACGATCTGGTCTGCATTCCCAAGTTTGGGTAAGCCTCGCAAAGCATCCATCTTGATTAACCTGCCAAGATTTCGAAAGTTAGTATGACCTAATCTTTTAAGCCAGAGTATGACATCATCAACTTGAGCCTTGTTGCATTTCACATGATCAGTCATGTAACAATTGTCTGATGACCTTTGACATGTCATGATACACAAGTTCTTGTTGTTGTAAACTTCACATGCATCTTTAGTGAAGTTTACAAGCATGTTGCCATCACACAGTTGACTTATACTAATCAGATTTGCCATAAGTCCTTGCACATGATAAACATTTGTTAAAGCAGGTAAACCAGGAACATTAAGTATACATTTCCCTACAATTTTACCTTTTGAGCCTCCACCGAAGGAAACATTTCCTCCATCATACGTCTCATAATTGGAAAGGAATGTTTTGTTACCTGTAATGTGACGTGAACATCCGCTGTCAAAATACCAAGAACCTGAAATGTCAGTTTTCAAGGCTGTGTACACAACATTACATGTTAGGTCAATTTTCTTAACCCATATCATTTTGGGTTGCTTTGGTAGTACACATTCGGACCTGTCATCTCTTTTCTTTTGATAATAAAAGGGTTTTATATGACCTGGTTTCAAAAAATAATGACATATATATTTCCTTCTATGTCGTTTACCCTTTTTCTTACCTTTCTTACCTTTTCTTGTTTGAGAGACGCTTTGTTGTGTTGATGGGTCTGCGAGCACAACATCTGCTTTGGTATTGGATGTTTCTCCTGACGATGTGGACCCCTTACACAACACAGTTGGTGCAGCATACCCGAGGCCTCTCTTGCTTGGGTTTGCACTGTCCATGATCTCTTAAAGCGTGTAAGTACCCGTATTCCACTTGCGGATGGTTAGTTCTGCCTCTTCAAGTTTGGTTTTTACTTTGGTGAGCTCTATGTCACGTTGTGTGATCAATGCCTCCTGTTTTGCTTGAACTTCCTTGAGTCGTGTTACATCAGCTATTGCGGTCAGCAGATCTTTTACTTGATGTTTCCATTTTCCCAACAGCTCATCATACAACCTTTTCAAGCCTTGAATTATTGAGAAGGTATTGCTATCACACTCTTCAGCACAGGCAGAATCTATGTCATCCTCAACACTTCCTGTACCATCAACAGAGGCATTTAAACAAAACAATGTAGAATAATAGTTAAGAGTCATACCGTTCAGAGAAGGTGTCCGCATCTGTGTGTTGGTGCATGACCTGCGGAGGCATTGTTACATGCAGTGCGACACTTTCAAACAATTTTTCCTCAATATCTTCAAAGAACTCATGCTCATCATCATTCCATGATACCCAATAAGATTTACCCCTCTTTCGAAGTGTGTTGGCACACTGATTTGCAAAGTGTCCAAAACCCTTACATTCATGACATTGTATGCTATCGAGTTTGGAGGAACTGTATTTGAATACTTCGTTGTTAGAAGAGTTCCTAACAGGGGGTTTTCTTTGATTGTTGTTGGTCTTCGGAGGTTCATAGTACTCCAGACGTGGTACATCTCGCCCTTTGGGTTTGGACTTGTCACGCTTAAATCCTCTCACCATGCGATTGAACTTCCTAGTGATCATGGAAACATCATCTCCATCATGGATTTCTTCCACTTCTTCGGAGTCACTAGAGTCCATTTGGTTTAATAGCTTACTGCATGATGGTGATGAACTTGAACATGCAGTGAGAGCCATTGTTTTCTTCTTGGGGAAGGTCCCTCTTGCTTCGTGATTCATCTCATAAGTTTTGAAAGAATTCATGAGATCTGTGAATTCCAGTGCATTCACCCCTTGCACTGTTTCAATGGCTGTTACCTTCATATCAAATCTAGGCGGCAACGTTCGAAGTGCTTTGGAGACAAGAACCTTGTTGCTCAATGGGTCTCCTAGGTCTTGACACTCATTAGCGAGGTCAAGAATCCTTTTCATGTAGCTAGAGATATCTTCATCTTCCTCCATCTTCATATCCTCGAATTGAGAGCCAAGGATACGTAGACGAGACTGCTTGACGCTCTTGTCACCTTCACAGTGGCTTTGGAGAATATCCCAAGCATCTTTTGCACACACAGAGTTCTTGATTAATTTGAACATGTTTATGTCGACAGCTGAGATTATAGCATTTAGTGCTCGATCATCAAGAGTGGCAGCTTCAATTTGATCACGTGACCAGGAGCTTTGGTCTATTGGAACACAATCACCGTCAGCGTCAGTTTGCTTTGGTGGTGACCACCCATTCTCCACAGAGATCCATGCTCGTCTGTCAAGAGATTTGATATAAGAGCGAGTACGAGACTTCCAGTAAGAATAATTCGAACCATCCAAGATTGGAGGTTGAAATGCTCCAGTGCTATTTGGATCCATCTTCGCGTTAGAGCTGTGATACAGTCAGGACAACACTCAGTGTGTCGAGTGATGGCTCTGATACCACTTGAAAGTGTATCAACCACTCTAAGTCAATGTTGCGGAAGCTAAATAAGAAGACACAGGATAATTTTTGCGTAGGTTGTGTTAACGAACAACCTACACGGCAGCCTTACGGCCAAAAAGAATAATCAAAATAAGTGTTGTGCTGTTACAATGTTTAGTACCACAACAACATCAACACATCTTACAAAAATACTAAACGTATGATCTTAAAAGACTAAGGATCACACACACTAAACTACGAATTTAATCTGAAAAGCTCTCTCTCTAACTGAAAACTATAACTAGTATTTATAGAGAGAGGTCATGGGCTTGGTTTCTAGAATCTTGTAACTGCCGGCCCATGCATTCCCCAATTTTCGCAACTGTTGTCGTGCTTCGAAAGATCCGCCTGGAATTGTGGAAACTGCTTCAGACTGTTTGTTGACTCCGATATTTGTGGAAACAGATTTCCACTGGGCTCAAAGCTCTCAACTGCCTACCATGACTTGGTCTTCTCCAGTCTTCGTGCATTCTTCACGCATACCAAGTCAAACGTCCACGTGGCTGTCAAGCTGTAATGCTGAGTCAGCGTCAACTGTTATGTTGAGCTTTGGGCTAGGTCAACAACCATCCTGTGAAGAACACAAAAACACACATGTTAGGTTTAACATAATAAACAACAATATAAAATACCTAACACGTCTGATAACATCTTCTTGATGCTTCCGATCAAGAGAATGTCATCTATGTATAGCACTAAGAAAACAACTGCTTTACCCTCACACTTCTTGTACACATAGCTTTCGTCAGGACACTGATCAAATCCGTAAGATTTGATCACCTGATCAAAGCAATGTGTTCCTTTCCTTGAAATGCATAGCCCTCGGGTTGTTGCATATGGATGTTTTCTTCAAGACTTCCATTTAGGAAAGTTGTCTTAACATCCATTTGCCATACTTCCCAATCCATATGTGCTGCTACTGACAAGAGTATACGAATTCAACGATAATGGGAACCCACCCTAGGAGAAAACACTCAAGGAGATGATGTTTCCCAACAATAACAATCTGAAACCCTCGGGCATCACCTTGCCCGCAATGGCTGACAACTGGGAACTAAGGCACTCTTTCATCCTGATCTTGCCCAAGTTCAGTGACATGCCAGGAGAGGATCCGCAAAGATATTTTCAAGACTTTGAGATGGCCTGTGGAACCATTAGGACAGACGAGCCAGTAAAAAAGGAGTACATACGATTGGTATATCTTCCTTTTTCACTTCAAGATACTGCTCGAGAATGGCTTAACACCTTACCTGCAGGTACTATCACGACTTGGCAAGTGATGCTGCAGAAGTTCCTGGAGAAGTACTACCTTGTCTCGAGGATCCAGAATGCAAGGAGAAGGATGAGCACCATCCAGATGGGAACCAGAGAGTCACTCTATGAATACTGGAACAAATTCAAGCTAATGTTAGCCAAATGCCCGCAGCACAATATCCCTGACCAGGACTTGATCCAGTACTACGTCAATGGAATGCGTCCTGGCGAGCGGTAGTTGCTAAATGCCGCATGTGGAGGTTCTATTTTGAACAAGCAGCCTTCTGAAGCTTTCAGGTGGTTGGATGACATGGCAGAAGAATCCAGAGAAGATACACACTCATTGACTAGGACCATGGAAGATGCTTCTGCATCATAGTCCAAGACTACACTCTCGGACATATGTGACATTATGAAGCAGATGATGGAGATGATAAAGCCAACCATCTTACAATTAAGGATGGAGGAACTATGAGAACTTAATGTACGGAGGCAATCACAATGAATCTCCACCTGAGGCTCAACATCGAATCCAGCCAAGAGGGCCATCTCTATCCGAGACTGTACAGAACCTGTCCAAGGAGCACCACAAATTTAGTGATGAATTGGAGAAGTTCAAGACTGGAAGTCGAGGAGCCCTATAGTCACTGACCAACCAGATCTCCAACTTCACCCAGGTGATCGTCAAGATGGACAACAAGCAAGGAGGATTTCCCTCACAAGTCCAGGTGAATCCCAAGCCGCAGGTCAACGCGGCGACACTCAAGAACGGTAAAGCTTTACCTGAACGAGTAGTGAAACCTGTCAGGCAGATGGTAGAACCAGAGGAGCTAGAAGTTGAGGAGGAGCTGATTAAGACAGCAGAGCTAGAGAAGCCAATCAAGAAGCCTAAACTAGAGAAGAAGTTAGAGCCCAAACATAAAGCCAAGTCTCCTACGAAGGCTCTGCAGTAAAATATCTACTGCAAGCCATCTTTCCCCAGAAGGTTGGTCAAGACGAAAGAAGATGAAGAAATGAAGGAACTACTCAAGGTGTTCCAGAAAGTGGAAGTCAACATGCCACTTGTGATTGCACTTGCGACAATGCCAAGATGTGCAAAATTGCTTAAGGAGCTATATACGAGGAAGATACAATACCCTGACAACACAAGATTTCTAATCGGAGAGAATGTCTCTGCAGTGCTCAAGAATGATTTGCCAGTCAAGTGCGAGGATCCATGGATGATTTATATCCCCTGCGTGATAGGAAATACCAACATTGATCAAATCATGCTAGACTTAAGGGCTTCAATCAATGTCATGCCCCTAAGTATGTTCGAGGAGATGAAGATAGGGCCACTGAAGCCATCCAGTGCTGTAATCCAGCTACCAGACAAGTTAAGCATATATCCAGAAGGCATAGTGGAGGATGTTTTGGTAAAGGTACAAGATTTAATTTTTCCTGCTGATTTTTACGTGCTTAACATGGGCAGTTCTTCTGCCAAGAAACCTCTTATGCTTTTAGGTAGGCCTTTTCTCAAGACGGCCAAGACCTTTATCGACTATGATACCGGAAAGCTAACTTGCAAGTGTGCTGGAGAGACGGTGACCTTTGATATCTACAAGGCAGAGCAGCATGCCCCAGACGAGGAGATAGTGGATTTTGTGGAATCCATTGACAAAGACATTGAGGAGGCCTTGCACCAGATTCTGAACAAGACGGAAGATGAACCAATCAACGAAGAGGGCAAGAAGGAAAGAGTAACAACTGAGGAATATGTCCAAACAGTGGAGCACTTAGTTTCGTAGTCACTTTCGATTCCAGGGAACTAGATGGAATCATCCATACTCAAACCACCAAAGTTGGAGCTGAAGATCTTGCCCAAGCATCTCAAGTATATTTACTTGGGTAAGGAGGAGATATTGCCAGTAATCATTAGCTCAGAGTTACAGCAGAAAGAGGAAGACAGGATCCGAGATCTGCTATGGAAGTACAAGGAGGCTATAGGATGGACCTTAGCCGACATCAAGGGAATTAGCCCTACGGTGTGCCAGCATCACATTCTTCTTGAGCAAGATGCGGTACCAGTTCGAGATCCACAAAGGAAGCTGAATCCAGTCATGATGGAGGTAGTCAAGAAGGAGATTGTCAAACTCCTTGACATGGGGATTATCTATCCCATTTCAGACAGACGATGGGTCAGCCCAATTCACGTTGTGCCCAAGAAATCAGGAGTACAAGTGGTGGAGAACGAGAATAAGGAGCTGATGGCGACAAGACTGCAGACAGGCTGGAGAGTCTGCATTGACTACAGGAAGCTAAACAAGGTGACCAGGAAAGACAACTTCCCACTGTCGTTCATTGACCAGATGCTCGAGCGGCTGGCAGGAAATAAGTTCTTCTGTTTCCTTGACGGATACATGCAGATATGGGTAGCGCTCGAGGACCAAGAGAAGACTACATTCACTTGTCCCTTTGGAACTTTTGCCTACGGAAGAATGCTTTTGGGTTATGCAACGCCCCTGGCACGTTCCAAAGGTGCATGATGAATATATTCTCTGACCTCCTTGAGCATTGCATTGAGGTATTCATGGACGACTTCACCGTCTATGGGAGCAGCTTTGGCCAATGTCTTGAGCACCTGAAGATTGTATTGCAGAGGTGCGTGGACAAAGGCCTGGTGCTCAACTACGAGAAATGCCACTTCTTGGTCAAGGTTGGCATTGTACTTGGCCACGTTATCTCTGAGAAAGGGATTGAAGTGGATCCTGCCAAGGTGGAGATCATTGCCAAGCTGTCATATCCTACCAATGAGAAGCAGCTACGGGGATTCCTTGGCTAGACAGGCTTCTACCGCCGCTTTGTCAATGATTTTACCAAGATAGCCCAGCCGATGAACAGGTTACTCCAGAATAAGGTGCCTTGAGATTTCGATGCGGAGTGTAAGAAGGCGTTTTGGATTTTGAAGAACCACTTGATCTCGACACCAGTAATTAGACCACCAGAATGTGGGAAGCCCTTTGAGCTAATGTGTGACGCCAGCGGCTATGCCATTGGAGCAGTGCTAGGCTAGAAGATTGGCAAGGAAAGCCATGTGATCTACTATGCTTCAAAGACACTTACCAGAGCCCAGGTCAACTATACCACCACGGAGAAAGAGTTGCTTGCCGTAGTGTTCGCCTTCGAGTAGTTTCTCTCCTCTCTCTTCGGGAGCAAGACAATGGTCTACACTGACCACGCTGCGCTGAAGTATCTCATGGCCAAGAAAGATAGCAAGCCACGCCTGATAAGATGGATCTTGCTACTCCAGGAATTCGACATTGAAGTGAAGGAACAAAGTGGAGCCAAAAACCATGTGGCTGACCATTTGACCAGGATCTTGAGGGATGATGATGAAGCACCCCTCAGCGAGAGATTTCTTGACGAAGAGCTGTTTGGAGTAAGTATTGGCGAGTCATGGTATGCTGATATAGTCAACTACATCATCACGAAGACTTTCCCGATTGATCTTGACCAATACCAGAGAGGAAAGATTAAGAAGAAGAGCGAGTCATTCATCTGGGATGACCTATATCTATGGAAAAAAAGTGCCTACTTGATACTCCGAAGGTGTATACTCGAGGAAGAACAAGAAAGTATACTTGAACATTGCCACGAGAGGGAATGCGGAGGGCACTTTGGAGCAAAGCATACGACAAAGAAGATCCTAGATAGTGGGTTCTACTGGCCCAAAATATTTAAAGATTGTTTTGAAAAGTGCAGGAGATGCGACCAATGCCAAAGGGAAGGAAATATTTCAAAGAAAGACGAGATGCCCTTGATACCAGTCTTGCCAACGGAGAGTTTTGACATAAGGGGCATGGATTTCATGGGCCCCCTGGCCAAGTACACAAGTAACCGGTACATCTTGCTAGCTGTGGATTATGTTTCTAAGTGGAAAGAAGCAATTGCAACTCCGAATGCAGATGCAAGGACCGTAGCAAAGTTTTTCAAGGCAAATATCTTCACCAGATATGGCATGCCCAAGGAAATAGTTAGCGACAGAGGTTCACACTTCTATAACTCTACCATCACGAGTTTGCTCCAGAAGTATGGAGTTCACCACCGTATGTCTACTGCATACCATCCTCAAGCCAATGGGCAAGCTGAAGTCTCCAACCACATTGTGAAGAACATCTTGAGGAAGGCAGTTGGCGAGACAAAGAAGGACTGGAGTGACCACCTTGATGATGCACTTTGGGCATATAAGACAACCTACAAGACTAACTTTGGGATGTCTCCATACCGTATGGTATGTGGCAAGTTGTGGCACTTACCTGTCGAGATGGAGCACAAGGCATTCTAGGCAGTGAGCAAGATCAGCCAAGACTAGGATGAAGCTGTTGAAGGAAGAAAGCTAAGCTTGTAAGAGCTAGAGGAGATCAGATGTTGGTCCCGAAAGAGCAAGGTTTGGTGTATGGGGGGGGGTATACACCAAATACAAACTTTTCAGTTTACTTGACTGTTTAATTTGAGAGATTAAGCTTTCTGGAAAATAGATTGTTTAGTTGTGACAAAACAGATCGATGACCAGATCGATCTGGTTCTGTCCAGACAGAAACTCTCAAGTGAATAACACTTAAGCAGAAATCAAGAGTAATCTTGTTTTTCTAGCAGAGTGTTGTGTGCGGAATATGGTGGACTTAGTCAGTTCTCTTGGTTAGAAAATCTTTTGAAATCTTATTCAGATATTTAGCAAATCGATTTAAAATGCACTTTGAATGAATGTGCATATTAGTGAATAAAATAACTGAAATTTAAAATGCCAAAAGTAAATAACACAGCTGTTTACGTGGTTTGGGAAACCCCCTACGTCCACGGTCCAATCCAAACTGGATTAGATATCCACTACTAGGATACTCTTCTTATTTATACTCGCTGAGAACGAGCCACAAGTTTCAAGAATAATCTGTTTTGAAACTTATGCACGAATTAGGGTCGTGTCCCTTTACAACTTACAGAAAACTACTGTAACTGGATCTCTTCACGTTAATCGACTGGAAAACTACTAGCTAGCGAAGATCTTCTTCGTTCTTCTCAATAAAAAAGACTTGAATTGATGTGTGATTTCGATCACGAACGGCTCAGAACACGATCTGGTAAGTAGAAATCTTCTCAAGTAAATGCTTTGATGGATGAGATGATTTCTGGGTAGAGTAACAACTTGTTGATCGTAGATGATTGTCTTGTGTACTCTTCCAGTGTTTGTTCCAAGCTTTTATAGGTGTAGAATTTGAAATTCTAACCGTTGAGCTTGATTGATTTGAAGTAAATGTGATTTACCAATCAATGATAGTGAATCCATAGATTATATCCTCTTGCCTTTGGAAAGTTTGACTGAATCTTCAATAAATATGGAAAGCAGATCGTTGACAGGTACTACTTTCCTTCTTCATGTATAGGTTCATTCTCCTTCTATTTTGATAGCTCACATAATGTGGCAATGAGTTTGGGATTCCTCATCAGTTAATATGACATAATACTTGATTGACATTTGACTGATGAATGATCTGATATCATCTGGTTAAATCTTTAGACATCGATCTAGTCTTCAGAAAATATGCTCCAAAGCATGGTAGAATCTTTTGTGAGAATTCTGTCAGAACTAACTGAGTGACCATCTAGTTCATCATCTGCTTGCTTCAATCTGCTGGTGATCTGGTCCTCGAAGAGTAGAAAAACATAATGACTTCTATAGGATGAGATCCTTTACATACCAAGTCATTTTTCTAATCTGGACTATGATCATGGTCTTTATCAGATTCACTTTATATTGTAGTGATCTGGTACATGTAGAACAGATTGAGATCTAACAAGACACAATGAAATCTAAATGTGTTTCGAGAGAACATCATCAAAACTTTAAAAAATATTGTGGGGTTCCCAACAATTTTTCCCTTTTTGATGAGGTCGAAACCACACTTTACAGTATAACCCTAGATAGAAACATATAAGAATGATCTGGTTTTAAGCAACCAGAAGGGTTAGCAAATTGTTATTTAGTTCATATAACAATCAAAAGCAAATAAAGTTTTTTGGACAATGAGACTCTGTCTTCAAAAAAATCCACATATATTAATATATCAGGTTGAGTACAGATGGATCACATGAAGAAAGCAAAAGTAGGGCAACAATCAAAAAGAGAAGACAGATGAACTTAAAATATGACAATTATGAAAACCATCTAGTTGCTCCTCTTTTCTTCTTCTTTTCACGTTGTGCATCAGAGACAAGTTGTATGCTCTCGTAAATTCCATCTCTCACTCTGGCATAGTTGGAATCATGGTTGTCAATCTTGTATCCTTTGATTTTGGCTAGATGATTGATGTAGTTTAATATGTAGGTCTTGTCAGGGATGCTGCTTCCTGGAATCGTTGGGCATACCATGTACTCCTTTTCAGGTGCCTTTATCTAGATTTTAGCACTCGTGGCACCCTGTCTGATTCTCTGTATTAGGTCCTTGTCTCTGAAGTTTTCCATGTACCTGTTGAAGGCTTCATCTGGTGTAGACTCTAAGTATATAGGTTCCTTGAGAAACTATCTATTCATCGATGGGCTTCTTGCCTTTATCCCGAGTAGCAGTAGGTTGTTTTGTTGACTTTGCTCTGGTTCAATGGTAGAATCTTCCCTTGGTGGAGTTGTGGGCTTCTCCCTTGGCTTCTGAATCGGACTAGATTGAGCTTCTATCCTTTGATCTAGTCATTCTGGTTCTGTTACTTGTTTTCCAGATGCTTTTCCGCCCTTGTCAGATTTAGATAATTCCCCCTTTTCGACATCATCAAACATAGACTTGATGAGTGTGCGGAGGGAATCTATCTCTGCCTTCATTGCTTCCATCTTCTCCTCTGTATCCGCTTTGAAATCTATCATCCAGTTTGTGCTCTGGTGCTCAAACTCTGTTGGGTTGGGATAAAGCAGATCATCCAGGACGTCTTGCTGATGCTTTCTCATGATATCCACAAACTTTTCCTTCTCAAAGGTAGCAAGTTGTGCGTGGATGTTGAGGGTGGTAGCTTCCTTGACTTCAGCAGTGATTGTGGCAGCTTGATTTGTTACTGCAGCATCAATAGTCTCCTTCTGTTTGGCCAGAAAATCAGCAACCAGTGCTTGAACAGCTTGAGTCTTCTATTCCACTGTCTCCAGTCTAAGTGTTGTCTTTTCTTGACTTCCTTCTGCAGCTGTGCGGTCATCATCTATCTTCTTGTTGAGCTCCTTCTGGAGGTCTCTGATTTTTCTACGGATGTCTAAGTCCATGTTAATGACATACTCTTTCTGGTACTGGTTGAAATCAGCAAGTATCTAGGTGGCCTTTTCTTGGATAGTGTTGGTCCCGAAAGAGCAAGGTTTGGTGTATGGGGGGGGGGGAATACACCAAATACAAACTTTTCAGTTTACTCGGTTATTTATTAGAGAGTTCAAGCTATTCTTAAACAAGAAATTGCTTGGCAGATGACTGACCAGATTGATCAACAGATCGATACCAGATCAGTCCAGACAGATTGCTCTCTAGTGTAAATGCTCAGATAATAATGAGAGTGATCTGTTCTAAGACTATCTGGTCCTTTCTTCCAGATTTAACAATCCTAATTTCCCACAAAGCATGTTAAATCTTTCTTCTAGTAATGCTTTGGTGAGAATATCTGCTCTCTGTATCTCAGTGTGTATCTTCTTGATCTGTACATGTTTTCTCTCAACATGATCCCTTATAAAGTGATGTCTCACATCTACATGTTTGCATCTGGTATGCAAAACAAGATTCTGTGTGATTGCTATAGCACTAGAGCTATCACAGAAAATGGGTATCTCCTTGACATCGATCTCATAGTATTTGAGCTGTTGTTTTAACCAGAGTATTTGTGCACAACAGCTTCCAGCTGCCATATATTCAGCCTCTGTAGTTGTTGTGGCAACAGATGTCTGCTTCTTTGAGAACCATGAGATCAGTTTATTTCCTAGAAATTGACATGTGCCAGATGTTGACTTTCTGTCTAACTTGCATCCAGCATAATCTGAGTCTGTATATCCAGTTAGCTCAAAGTTATCTTCACAAGGATACCATAATCCAATGTGAGTTGTTCCCTTAAGATATCTTAATATCTTCTTAGCTGCTTCCATGTGAGACTCTTTGGGGTTTCCTTGATATCTTGCACATACTCCTACTGCAAATGTGATGTCAGGTCGACTGGCAGTTAGGTAGAGTAGTGATCCTATGATCCCTCTATATTGAGTGATATTTGTTGATTTTCCCGTTGGTCTGCATTGGGATTTTAACTGGTTTACTGTCTTTGATTCCAAATTTAGTCAGTTGATCGTGAATATACTTTGCTTGATTAAGAAGATGCCATCTGGTAACTGCTTGACCTGCAAACCTAGAAAGAAGCTCATTTCGCCCATCATGGACATTTGATACTTATTTTTCATAAGTTCAGCAAATTTATCACACAAATAAGTAGATTGGGATCCAAATATGATATCATCTACATAGATCTGTACTAAAAGGATATTCTCTTTAACTTTGATGATGAACAAAGTCTTGTCAACTGATCTTCTTTTGAATCCAGATTATAGTAGAAATGAAGAAAATGTCTCATACCAAGCTCTAGGGGCTTGTTTTAGACCATAGACTGCTTTTGTCAGTCTGTATACTTTTTGATTTGGATCTGCTTCTTCGAATCCAGGTGGCTGTTCCACATAAACTTCTTCTTCAAGGATACCATTTAGAAAGGCACTTTTGACATCCATCTGGTATACCTTGAATCTTTTGTGTGCAGCTTATACAAAGAACAGCCTTATAGCTTCTAGTTTGGCTACGAGTGCAAATGTTTCATCAAAATCAATGCCTTCTTGTTGATTATAGCCTTTAGCTACTAATCTGGCTTTGTTTCTGACTACTTCACCCTTCTCATCTCGTTTATTTTTGAACACCCATTTTACACCAATAACTCCTTGGTGTTTGGGTCTGTCCACGAGATACCAGACCTCATTTCTTTTGAACTCATTAAGTTCTTCTTGCATTGCAGTTATCCAATCTACATCTTGTAATGCCTCATGAGCATCAGATGGTTCAATGCGAGAGAGATAGCAGCTTAACAACGCACTTTCTCCATGCATTCTTCTCGTTTTCACACGATTTGATGGGTTCCCAACTATCTGTTCTGGTGGATGATCTTGTATCCATCTCTTTCTCCTGGTCATCTCTTCATCAGATATCTCAGGATCAGGTTGATCTGTTGGTTCCTCAAATTCGGTGTGAACTGTTGATGATGCTTGAAATGGATTATCATCTGTTCTTGCTTCTGGATTTAGATTTTCAGATTGATCATCATCTGCAATGACTGTTTCATTGCTTTCAGTTGGTGATCTGTTTTCATCCAGTTCATATTGGATTGTTCCCCCTTGCTGTATAATTTCTTCAGCAATTGGTGGAGTGTTGATCTCTTTATCATCACTTTTTGAATTCCAGATAAGAATATCTTCTAGTAGCATTTCATTCATCTTTCTTGTAGTCATCTGATTCTCTGTCTGTTTATTTCCTGGTGACATGAACTCAACAATAGACTCATCAAAGACAACATGAGGTGTTATCTCCACAATATGAGAGTTCTTATTGTAGACTCGATACGCTTTACTGACATCAGAATAACCTAAGAATATTCCAGGGTCAGTTTTGCTATCAAAAGTCCTCAATTGAGATTTTTCATTATTGTGTATGTAACACAAACAGCCAAAAGTACGAAAGTAAGAAATCTTAGGCTTTCTATTGTTCCAGATCTCATATGGTGTCTTTCCATGTCTGAGTGTAGTTGATGATCTGTTCTGAGTATAACAGGCTGTGTAGATAGCTTCTGCCCAGAATTTCTTGGGTAGATTGGTAGCATTTAGCATAGTACGAGCTGGTTCTTTAAGTGATCTGTTTCGCCTTTCAACAACTCCATTTTTTTGAGGTGTTCTAGCAGCTGAAGTTTGATGAATGATTCCCATCTTATTGCAGTATGCTTCAATCTTTTGGTTGAGAAATTCTGTTCCTCGATCTGTTCTGATAATAACTACACTTACCTCTTTCTGTTTGGTGATCTTGTGTAGAAAATCAGGTAGTTTGGCTAGTGTCTCTTTCTTCTTTAACTGAAAGATAACCCAAGTGAACCTTGAGTAGTCATCCATGATTACTTAGGTGTATTTTCTTCCATTTATGCTTAGTGGTTTAACTGGTCCAAACAGATCTAGATGCAAAAGCTCCAGTATTCTGGATGTTGAGTGAGCTGTTTTGCTTGTAAAGGATGATCTGGATTGCTTTCTAGCTTGACAAGCATCACATATATGATCTTTATCATATACTTGATCTGGTAGACCTTCCACAAATTTTCCTTTGGCAATCTTGTTGATTGACTTAAAATTTAGGTGACTCAATCTCTTGTGCCACAACCAGCTTGTTTGTGATACAGTTTTAGTGACTAAGCATGTCTCATCTCCTTCCTTGTTCTTCACAAATCAGTTGTTAGTATAAAAAACGATCTGATTACCATTAGCACATAATTGACTTACTGAAAACAGATTGTGACTAAGACCCTCAACATACGATATATTTGAGATGGTGGTCTTGCCAACTTTTATGTTTTCATATCCTCTGGTGTATCCTTTTGAGTTACATCCAAAGGTGACTTGTGGTCCTGGTTTTTCAATGTAATCTGATAGTAGATTCTTTTCACAAGTCATGTGCTTCGAACATCCACTATCTATTATCCAAATTATTCCTCTTGCTATCTCGTTTCTTCTTGCAGTCTTCTGGTCCTGCAATTAATTACACTTAGCTACCCTTCAATGTTTGGGTGCTTGGTTATTAGCAAATATTCCCTTTCAAATCCAGAACATTTTTGGGTTAGGAACAGAAATATAGCAAGTAATGGTGTTCCCATCATTATCAACTCTAGACTGAGAATGGAATACAGATGGATGATGTCTCTCTATTCCATCATTCTTCAATCCCTTCTTAATAGGTACTGTCCTATTGACATTCTTTGCCCTGTTGACATTTTTAGTGAATAATGTCCTGTTGACATTCTTTTCATGAACATGATCTGTTTCGGTGTAATGAGCTGGTTGACCCTTTCTTTATCTTTTCTTTAGCTACGTTGTTTCTGTTGATGAGATCTTTAACCTTTGAGTTTAGAGAGTGAATCTCTCTATCTTTTCCCTTGATCTGTTCTTCCAGATCAGTTACTTGGGCAACGAATTGGGTGTTAGCTGTGCTCAATATTGTTCAAATTTCTTCAGCCTATCATTTTCTTCTACAACGTCTCTAAACAGTCTTTTGATGCTCGAATAGCTTTTGAACATCTCATTCACTTCTTCCCATGAGTATTCAGATTGATCTTCTATTTTTTGTTCCAGATCATTATCATTTGTGGAATTGGAATTGCAAGAATTTACCTCGACTTCATCCATACCGTTGTCTAGTCCCACATAGCATTCATCCCAGCTTTCTTCGTCATTAGCAAAGAATGCTTCATCATTCTCTGATGAGCTATCTGAAAAATGACTCGAGCTGCTTGATTCTTGTTCAGCTAGCATGGCTTTGCGTTCATATTTGAGTTTTCGATCTCTTTTTGCTCTCAACTCTTCTCTTTGGCTTTTGGACAGATCAGGACAATCTGTTTTGAAGTGACCTGTTCTACCACAACCAAAGCAGGTATAATCCGTTGAGTTAGATGTTTTTGAGAATTTACCTGTCTGTTGTTTTGATTCATCCTTGCTATCAGATCGATCATTGTCACGTTTCTTGTAGAATCTGTTTTTGTTATCTTTGTAGAAACATTTGAATTTCTTCGATCTGACCTCCATCTTGTCCATGTGTTTGGCAATCATTGCAAACTCTTTTAGTAATTTGTCATAACCTTTCTCTTCATCTGGTGTAGAAGGTTCAGAAGGTTCATCTGGTTTGCTCTTCGCTTTGAAATCAACTTCTTTTTCTTTCTTTGAACCGTTTTCTGCCTCTTTGGACAGATGATCTGGTCCACGAATTCTTTGTATATCACATTCATGGCCTTCAAGATGATCAAATAAAGCTTCTGTAGAGAGTTCATTGAAGTCTGCACGAAGTGGTTGCATTGCAGCATATATTTCCCAGCTAGGTGGAAGTGCTCTGAGTACTTTCATGTTTTTCTCTCTTTGAGTATATTTGTTCTTATTGAACGCTGATATCTCAAAGAAGATTCCAGTGAATCTCATTTTCATTTGCTCAATGGTCTCGCCTAGTTTCATTTTGAATTCATCGTATTTATTGCAGGCAAGTGACAGCTTGTTCTCAATCATGACTTCTGATCCTAGACACAAGTGTTGGTCCCGAAAGAGCAAGGTTTTGGTGTATGGGGGGGGGGGGGAATACCCCAAATACAAACTTTTCAGTTTACTTGACAAATTATAAGAGAGTTCAAGCTATTCTATATAAGAAATTGCTCGGCAGATGACTCAACAGATTGATACACAAATTGATACCAGTTTAGTCCAAATAGATTGCTCTCTTAGTGAAAACACTTAGTCGATAATAAGAGTGATCTTATTACTTTCTGAGTGTTGTGTGTGTGGAATAATGATGGATTTAATGAGTGCTCTTGTTTAGAAAACCTTAGGAATTATTCAGATTGTTAAGCAGATTGATTAAGATGCATATTTTTATATGATAGTGCAAATGGAGAGAATAATAAACAACTGAAAGTAAATATGCTGGAATATAAATGACACAGTTGTTTAACGTGGTTCGGGAAATCCCTACGTCCACGATCTGGTCAAAACTAGACCAGATTATCCACTACTAGGATACTCTGCTTGTTTATACTCGTGGAGAACGAGTCACAAGTATCAATCACAACTAGAGAGATACTTATGCACGAAATAAGGGTCGTGTCCCTTTACAACAGATTACCTCTACGTTACCACTAGAAAACTACTAGCTAGCAGGGTGATCTCCTTTCTCTCGATAAGACAGACTTGAATCGAGGTGGTTGGTGTGATGTGGAATCGCAAAGTGTTTGAAGCTCTTAGTCTGGATTGCAGATTGGTTGCTTGAGAGTAAGTTAACAGTATAGCTCGCGTGCGTGTTCTATGTATATATTCTCCAGATTTTGAAGGCATTGAATTTAAAATTCTAGTCGTTGTAGATTGGCGTGAGATTGACTGTATATTGCCAATCAATTATGTCCATCATATCTCTTCTTGCCTTGTATAAACGTTGACTCAATCCTTAGTTTATGGAAACCAGATTGCCAACGATTTCTTTCCTTCTATGTGTTAACCGAAGATTCCCTTTCCAATCCCAGTTGGATGGACTTTAATTTTGACGAGGCAAGATGATATGATGTGTAGGATGATATCATCTGGATGTTTGATGTCTCTATCGATCTGGTGCTTCGCTGTAACTATCGATCTGGTCATCGATCTGGTCGCTGTCTGTTACAGCAGATCGATTTCTTCTTGGCTTGAAATCTTGACCTTTATCCTAAACTAATTATAGAAATGACTTCTATAGGAATAACTCCTTTACATTTCAAGTCATCTCCTAATCTGTTCTCTAACGGAATTCACTTTAAAGGTGGTGATCTGCTTTACATGTAGAACAGTTTAACAAAGAGAACTAAGTTTGTTTCGAAAGATCATCATCAAAACCAAGAGTACCTTGGGATTCCCAACAATTTCCCCCTTTTTGATAATGTCGAAACCACACTTTTACAAATAAGTCCTAACAACTCTTTTGAGAGTGATCTGGTTTGAAGACCAGATTTGATTTTTATTCCTTATTAGGTTATAACGATTTAAAGCAATTTATATATGTTCTGGACAATAAGAGTTTGTCATCAGAAACTCAAATGAACTTCAATAGATAAAAGCAAATCAGATTACAGTTCATTTAAGACAAAAATAGGAATCACAGATCATAATGGTATAAAAAGTATAACTATCTGCTCTTCCTTCTCTCCTCTTGCTGTTTCATCTTTGCCCTGGTTTCATCTGAAATTAATTGGACACTCTCGTAGACGCCTTCTCTCACCCTTATGTAGTCAGGATCTTCTACATCAACCTTATAGCCTCTGTTCTCCACCAGTTGGTTTATAAAAGTGAGCAAGAATGTTTTGTCTGGGAGAATTGTGCCTGGTATGGTGGGGCACGTTCTGAACTCCCTATCTGGGGCAGTGATCTGGATTTTAGCCTTTGCAGCAGCCTTTCTTATCTCTTCTACTAAGTCTCTTGCGTCATTCAAGTCCAGATAATGGTTGAAAGCCTCGGTGGGTGTTCCATCGATTTCTGCAGGTTCCCTTAGAAAGTATCGGCACATGATGAAAGCGTTTTTGAGTCCTTCCCACCCATCTTTTAAGTGATCTGGGACCCAGTTGGTCTCTTCTCTTGTTGTTCTGATGGGAGTAGAAGGCCAACCAAATCCAGTCTTTTTCTTTCTCTTCAGGGGTTGGGATTGACTTGATCTGCTGGAGGAAGAGATAGACACCTTCTGGGCTTGGATAGTTGGTGGACTGAGTGGGTCTGGTGTTGGTGCTGTTGTTGTTGCAATCTGTTGCTCGGCAAATTGCAACTTCCCCTTTGTGGCTGCTGCCTTCTTTCCCTTCCTAGACCCTTCCCCCTTTTCGACATCATCAACAATCATATTGATGAGTGCCCTGAGGGAAGTGATCTCTTCTTTCATTGCTTTAGCTTCTTTGTCTGCCTCGATCCTTTGTGTAAGCTGGGAGGTGATGTTGAGATTGGAATCATCAACTTTCTTTTCTAGTGAGGCTCTGGTGTTGAGCAGATCTTCCTTGTACCCTTCTTGGTCAGCCTTGATAATTGCAATTTCATCGAAGAAGGCATTGATCATGAGTTTTGTTGGGTAACTGTTGGTCCCGAAAGAGCAAGGTTTGGTGTATGGGGGGGGAATACACCAAATACTAACTTTTCAGTTTACTTGACAATTTATATGAGAGCTCAAGCTATTCTGTATAAGAAATTGCTTGAAATGACTGACCAGATTGATATACAGATCAGTATCTGGTTTTGTCCAAGCAGATTACTCTCAAGTGTAAAACACCTAACAGATAATAAGAGTGATCTTATTACCTCTTGAGTGTAGAGTGAGTGCGGAATAATGGTGGATTAATGATTGCTCTTGTTTAGAAAACCTTAAGGAATTAATCAGATCGTTTAAGCAGATTGATTGAGAATGCAGCTTATATGATAGTGCAGAAGGTTAGGATAATAAACAACTGATAATAAGAATGCAGAAAAGTAAAGCACACGATGTTTAACGTGGTTCGGGAATTCCCTACGTCCACGATCTGGTCAAACCTAGACCAGATTATCCACTACTAGGATACTCTGCTTCTTTATACTCGTGGAGAACGAGTCACAAGTACCGATCACAACTAGATTGATACTTATGCACGAATGAAGGGTCGTGTCCCTTTACAACAGATTACCTCTACGTTACCACTAGAAAACTACTAGCTAGCAGGGTGATCTCCTTTCACTCGACAAGACAGACTTGAATCGAGGTGGTTGGTGTGATGTAGAATCACAGAATGTTGAAGCTCTAAGTCTGGAATGCAGAAACTTTGAAGGTAAATTACAGTATAGCTCACGTGTGTTCTCTTCTTGTTGTCACTTATTCCAGATTGAAGTCTTCAACTATATAGGCTTTGAATTTTAAATTCTAGCCGTTTGTTGATTGGCGTGAGATAGATGGTATATTGCCAATCAATGGTTTCCATCATATCTGTTCTTGCCATATGGGAAAAGTTGACCCAATCTATGATTTATGGAAATCAGATTGTTAACGGTCTCTTTCCTTATATGTTTAGATCGTAGACATGGCAAGTGTATATGACGCGTAGGATGATGTCAGCAAATGGCTTGATGACTCAATCGCTCTGGTTCTTCGTTGTAGACATCGATCTGGTCATCGATCTGGTCATCGATCTGGTCGCTGTCTGTTACAGCAGATCGATTCTTCTGAGCGTGAAATCTTGACCTTCATCCTATTCTGAGTTGAGAATGACTTCTATAGGAATATATCCTTTACATTCTAAGTCATCTCCTAGTCTGTTCCAAAACAGAAATCACTAGATCTATAGTAATCTGGTTTTACACGGGGAACAGTTTAACATACAGACCAGCTAAGTGTGTTTCGAGAAACCATCATCAACACTAATCTATAGGGTTCCCAACAATTTCCCCCTTGTTGATGATGTCGAAACCACACTTTACAAAAAGAGTCCTATCAGTTAATACAGATTGGTCTGGTCTGGTTTTCCAGTTTGATCAGATTACGTTATTAAGTTTATAACGTTTAAGGAGTATTTTATATGTGTTCTGGACAATAAAGTGTTGTCATCAGAAACTCAAACTGGATTTATATATATAGAGTCAAAAAGAGAGTTTTACAAAATAGACAGAACAGATCATAAAAGATAGAAAATGAAAAGCTATCTGCTCTTTCTCATCTCCTCCTGTTGTCTCTTCAGTTTTGCTCTTGTCTCATCTGATATGAGTTGTACGCTCTCATACACTCCCTCTCTTACTCGTATGTAATCTGGATCTTCAGCATCCACTTTATATCCTCTGTTTTCTGCTAACTGGTTGATGAAGTTTAGCAGAAAAGTTTTGTCAGGGAGGTCTGTCCCGGGAATTGTGGGACAGGTCCTGAACTCCCTTTCTGGAGCAGTGATCTGGACTTGGGCTTTGGCAGCAGCGGCTCTGATCTCTCCCACCAAGTCTTTAGCATCGTTCTGCTCTAGGTATAGATCGAATGCTTCGTTTGGAGTCCCCTCACAGTACAGAGGTTCTTTCAAAAAATACCGACACATGATAAAACCATACTTCAGACCTTCATATCCTTCCTTCAAGTGATCTGGGACCCAGTTGGTCTCTCCCTGTTTTATCAAAGTTTTGCGAATGGGAGCAGATGAGAACCAGCTGGATCCTACTTTCTTCTTTTTCTTGGAAGACTGACTTGATGTGGTCGGTGAAAATGTTTTCTGAGCTTGGAAGGAAGGAGAGCTTGCTGGTTTCTTTGTAGTGGATGTACCAGAACCAGATAAGCTCTTCTTCAAATTCTCAGCTGCCTTCTCTTTCTTCTTTGTTTGTGCAGCTGGTAGCTTTTTCTTTGCAATACCTTCCCCCTTTTCGACATCATCAATAAAAGATTGAATGAATGTCTTGAGGGAAGTGACCTCACTCTTCAGCTCTGCAACCTCCTTGTCTGTTTCAATTCTGCTAGACAGCAATGCTGTGATGTTGAGGTTGGAGTCATTGATCTGTTTCTGAAATGAGGCCTGTGTGTTGACCAGATCGGATTTAACCTCCTCTTGAGCTGCTTTGATGTCTGCTGTCTCATCAAAGTAAGATTTGATTAGAGAGGATGTGGGATATTGCAGATCAAGTAACTTCCTCTCCACAAAGTTTTTGCCGTCTGTTTCGAACTGTCGGAGCAGTGATCTTGTATATGCATTTGCTTCTTTGACGATGTCTGCTGTAAGACCATCGGTCTGCTCCTTGACAATGGTATGTACCATGTCCTTCTCTTTGGCAGCAAAATTTGTGACAACTCTGTACATCTCCTGTACTCTGAGTTCTGTGGTAGACAAGCTCTGATCGATCTGAGCTTTGCGTGCCTCAGCAGCAGCTCTGTCATCATCCATTTTCTTGCTAATCTCCTCAAGTTTCAAGCGACAGATGCGCCTCAGATCAGTATCGACCTGGTTGACATGAGATTGCAGATGGTCATTGAATTCGGTCAGAATGCGTGTGGCTTCATCTTGGACAGTGGTCAGCGTGCCATACATATACTGATCCACCTTCTTGGAGATAAGATCTCTGATTTGAGTGTTAGATAGGGATTGATGCTGGTCCATCAATATATCCTCCAAGGTGAAGGTCTGTACATGGACGTTCTGGGCGGCTGCAACACCAGGGGTGATGATATCATTGGTAAGCTCGCCTCCTATGTTCTGTCCAATAAACTCATCCTTGTCTGATTCGCTCACAGTAGGTGCTGGTGGAGTAGAGATCTGCTCATTTATGACCTGATCTGGTGTAGGTTCTTTTTGTGCTGCATCCGGTTGATGAGCATCAGATGGAAGCTCAGGTTCGTCTTCATCAACCATGCTGTCGTAGAAGTCCAGCTTGCCAGCTTTCTCATAGATTTCTCTCAAGTTTATCTTTAACTTCTGAGCTTCGAGCTGGGCAATTGCCAGAATGGACTGTGGATAGCTTTCTCTTAGTTCTGCCACAGATGAAACTTCAAAAATGTTGAGCAGTGTGGCTTCCTCTGCCTTGAGCTGGTCTATTGGTCTGATTTTCAGCAGTGCATCCAACACATAAAATTCCTTGTCCTTGACCAACAGGAGCAGTTTGACTCGTTTAGCTGCATCATAGCTCTCTGGTGTGAGCTGGATGCCTGGGAATATATTCAGAACCGCTCTGTCAGCCTCTGCTTCAATCAATTTTACGACAGATCGTGCTGTGTTCTTCTCCACATCTTCATCAGAAGATTCAGTTTCTTCTTCATTTTCCTCATTGATCTGTTCTAGAGGCTCAGCAGATGATGAACTTATAGTATGAGCTGGGGAAAAATCCCTGATCTGTTCTGGATGTACTGAGGTCAAAGGTTCTACATCCTCTGGTTCATCAACCATTACAATGTTTTCTTCCTCAACCTCCTGTTGAGGGAATGTAGTTTCTTGTGCTGGTTCTGGGCTCTGCTCTGTCTCAGCCAATTTTTGGAGCTTTCGTCGTTTAGGTTTTGGTTGGGCTGCAGTAGAGGTATCAGTTTCGACTGAGCTGGTCCTCCTGGTCACTCTTTTAGAAGGAGTTTTCTCGGATGGCTTCTCCTTAGTGACCTTTGATTTGGTAGATTGGGCTGCTGTACCCGAAGGAGGAATCCAGATGGGATTTGAGCTTCCCATCTCCATCAGAGCATTATAGACAACTGAGTCTTTAACTCTGGTAATCAAGTTAGCTGAAATGCCCATTGACATTTCCAGCTGATGCTGATCCTTTGGGAAATGCTGTCTGGTATTGAATTCGACGGTGGTATCCCACTGGTGATGAGGAAAGAAAGATTCCAGCATAAAGCTGATCTTTGTTGAGTGTCGAAGTGTGCTCCGTTTAACTTCAATTCCAGGAGAGCTGTCTTTCACGTGTAGGATCATTTTGGCCTCCTTTGCCAACAGATCGTACAGAATTCTGCTCCAGTTCACTGGCAGATTAAGAACCACGGCAGCCAGTATCCTGAACTTTTCAGGAGTGACCTGGTCGTAGGACCCGTTGTGGTTCAGAAAAATTCGCTGTACGAATTCAAAAATGATTCTGAACTCTGGCGCGAGAAGTGCACGAACAAACATTCTGTTGGTGTAATGGATAGGGACTATCATGACCATTTCCACAGCTTCTTGCAGCTGTTCTGCAGTAATCTCTCCAAGGTCAAGTCCCTCATCCTTTACTTTGTAAGCAGCATTGATGAGGTTGATAACGTTGTAAGGTGTGTTGCTTACAGTATTTCCTTTGCTCACCCTGATGGTGGCTTCTTCACCACCTCTCTCTCCCTGCCATGAGAGGTAGAAGGCAGCAACTTCCTTCGGTAGGAAGTGCACAGGATGTGAAGAAATAATCTTGTAGAAACCTACAAAGAACATAATAATATAGATGTGAGCACTATCCTTCCATCAGTGAAGTATAAGTGCCACAAGAACAGTTTATGCAGTTCTATGTATTTTACAGAGATCACATACAAGAAAATAGATACAGAGTAAAGCATTCAAACATTTGAAAGCGAATTAAGAACGAAATATGAAACCTTTGCATTTACGAACGAGATCAAATGCCTTCTCCAGTTTATGAAACCCGAAGGTATCAAGAACCGCAAAAAGGTCTTGGTGAATATAAGGTTTCAAAAAGTTTGCTTGTTCCAGAAATACAGACGATTTGGGAGCCATTTTTGTTAGAGAGTGAGAGTTTTGCAAGAGAGGGTTTTTGAGAGATGGAAAATTTTCTAAGTGTTTCGTGAAATTTTGGAAGTGTGAGTGATACACGAAACGCCTTATCAATCTATATAAGCGAGAGAGAAGATAATAAAGGTAATAAAATATTGAGAAATCCTTCCCTTTTTCAGCTTTCCCGCCTTTCCATGTACTAGGTTTTCCACCCATAGTCGCCTCTCCTTTTCGTATGATGCACGCGCTATGATCGAACGATTATGTGATGGCGCGTTGTTTTTGATGCAATCTTTTATCTCTCTTTTTCTAGATTTGGTAGATATTTTTCTCGATCACGTCTCCCAATTACTGCATGCAATCATCAAAAATAGATGATCTTTAAATCTTAGTGTCAGAATAGTGATAATTAGTCGCTGTATACAGTTGACCTTTCCCCCTTAACCAAGTAATGGAATAATTAATAATAAATATTAATCCACGTGTCAATAGGTGATCTGGTTGAGGTCAAACTGTTTGTTTGTTAACCACTTTCTGTTCAAAGCTTCTTTTATCTCTCTGGTTGAAGCTTTTCTGGTTCAACTTTCTGTTAAAGTTGACTAACTCTCTGGTTTAGCTTTCTGTCTTTGAGACTTGCTGGTTTTGAGACTTTCTGGTCTAGCCTTCTGTCTCTGAGGCTTTCTGGTCTTGAGACTCTCTGGTTTAGCCTTCTGTCTCTGAGGCTTTCTGGTCTTGAGTCTCTCTGGTTTAGCCTTCTGTCTTTGATCAGTCTGGTTACTTTCTTTTGGTAATTCTTGTTTGGAATTTATTTATTCTGTATTGACATGTGAGTTAGTGATCTGGTGTTAGTTCCCTGTTGGAATTTCTAGTGATCTGGATTTTATCACTCTGGGTCATGATGATCTGGTTTAGATCAATCTGGTTAGATCAATCTGGTTAGATCAATCTGATTTAGATCAATCTGCTCAGATCAGTCTGGTTTAGATCAATCTGGTTTTATCTTCAAGATTTAGAAGTCCTAGCTTTGCACAGAGCATCTTAAATCTCTCTTCTGGTAATGCTTTAGTGAGGATATCTGCTCTCTGAACTTCAGTATGTATCTTCTCAATCTGTACATGTTTCCTTTCAACATGGTCTCTTATAAAGTGATGTCTCACGTCAACATGTTTGCATCTGGTGTGCAACACTGGGTTTTGTGTAATTGCTATAGCACTTGAGCTGTCACAGAAAATTGGTATTTCCTTGACATCGATCTCATAGTCTTTAAGCTGTTGTCTCAACCACAGTATTTGTGCACAACAACTTCCAGCTGCCATGTATTCTGCCTCTGTAGTTGAAGTGGCAACTGATGTCTGTTTCTTTGAGAACCAAGAAATAAGTTTATTTCCTAAGAATTGACATGTACCAGATGTTGACTTTCTGTCCAGTTTACATCCAGCATAGTCTGAATCTGTATATCCAGATAGCTCAAAATTGTCTTCACATGGATACCATAATCCTATATGGGCTGTTCCCTTTAGATATCTTAGTATCTTCTTAGCTGCTTCCATATGAGACTCTTTGGGATTTGCTTGATATCTAGCACATACTCCTACTGCATAGGTAATGTCAGGTCGACTTGCAGTTAGATAGAGTAATGAACCTATAATCCCTCTGTATTGTGTAACATCTGCTGGTTTTCCTTCAGGATCTGGACCAATTTTCCCATTAGTCTGCATTGGGATTTTCACTGGATTACTGTCTTTTAATCCAAACTTGGCTAGCAGATCGTTGATGTATTTTGTCTGATTGATGAAGATACCATCTGGTAGCTGCTTGACCTGCAATCCTAAAAAGAAACTCATTTCTCCCATCATGGACATTTGATACTTATTTTTCATAAGTTCAGCAAATTTGTCACATAGATAGGTAGATTGAGATCCAAAGATAATATCATCTACATAGATCTGGACCAAGAGAATATGTTCTTTGACTTTGATAATGAATAAAGTCTTATCAACAGATCCTCTTTTGAATCCAGATTCTAGTAGGAAGGATGATAAGGTCTCATACCAAGCTCTAGGGGCTTGTTTTAGACCATAGACTGCTTTTGCTAGTCTGTATACTTTCTGATCTGGATCTGCTTCTTCAAATCCAGGTGGCTGTTCCACATATACTTCTTCTTCAAGGATACCATTTAGGAAGGCACTTTTGACATCCATCTGGTACACCTTGAACCGTTTGTGAGCAGCATACGCAAGAAACAGCCTTATTGCTTCTAATCTGGCTACAGGGGCGAATGTTTCATCGAAATCAATGCCTTCTTGTTGATTATAGCCTTTAGCTACTAATCTGGCTTTGTTTCGGAGTACTTCACCATTCTCATCTCGTTTGTTTTTGAACACCCACTTTACACCAATCACACCTTGGTGTCTGGGTCTGTCCACGAGATACCAGACTTCATTTCTTTTGAACTCATTGAGTTCTTCTTGCATTGCTATTATCCAATCTGCATCTTGGAGTGCTTCATAAGCATCAGATGGCTCCAAGCGAGATAGATAACAACTTAATAATGCACTTTCTCCATGCATTCTTCTGGTTTTCACACGATCTGATGGGTTCCCAACGATCTGTTCTGATGGATGGTCTTGTATCCATCTTCTTCTCCTAGTTATCTCTTCATCAGATAACTCAGGATCAGGTTGATCTGTTGGTTCCTCAAATTCAGGGTGTGCTGTTGATATAGCTTGAAATGGATTCTCATCTGGATTTTCTTCTGGATGTTGATCATCATTTGTAGTAATAGTATCATTGTCTTCTGTTGATGATCTGTTTTCATTCAGATTTGTTAATGGTATTCCCCCTTGCTGTATGATCTCCTCAGCAGTGGGTTGAGTGATAACTTCTTCATCTTCACTTCTTGAATCCCAGATAAGAACATCTTCCAATAATAGATCATTCATCCTTCTGGTTGTCACCTGATTGTCTATCTGTTTTTCATCTGGTGATCTGTACTCAACAATAGACTCATCAAATACAACATGGGGTGTTACTTCCACAATATGAGAATTCTTGTTGTAAACTCGATAGGCTTTACTGACATCAGAATATCCTAAGAATATTCCAGGGTCTGTTTTGCTATCAAAAGTTTTCAACTGAGATTTCCCATTATTGTGTATGTAACATAAACAGCCAAAAGTTTTAAAGTAGGAAATCTTAGGCTTTCTGTTGTTCCATATTTCATATGGAGTCTTTCCATGTCTGAGTGTGATGGATGATCTGTTTTGAGTATAACAGGCAGTGTAGATAGCCTCTGCCCAGAATTTCTTTGGTAGATTTGTAGCATTAAGCATCGTGCGAGCTGCTTCTTTTAGTGATCTGTTTCTTCTCTCAACTACTCCATTCTGTTGAGGAGTTCGAGCAGCAGATGTTTGATGAGTGATTCCCATCTTGTTGCAATATGCTTCAATCTTCTGGTTGAGAAATTCTGTTCCTCGATCTGTTCTGATAGAGGTTATACTCATTTCTTTCTTTTTGGTGATTTTGTGTAGAAAATCAGGGAGCTTGTCTAGAGTCTCTTTCTTCTTCAGCAGAAAGATGACCCAAGTGAATCTTGAGTAATCATCTATGATTACCAATGTGTATTTTCTCCCATTGATGCTTAGAGGTTTGACTGGTCCAAACAGATCAAGGTGCAACAGCTCTAGTGTCCTTGATGTTGAGTGAGCTGTTTTGCTTGTAAAGAATGATCTGGTCTGCTTTCCTGCTTGACAAGCATCACATATGTGATCTTTATCATACACCTGATCTGGTAGTCCTTCTACTAACTTTTCTTTGGCAATCCTGTTGATTGTCTTGAAGTTTAGGTGATTCAATCTCTTATGCCATAACCAGCTGGTTTCTGATACAGTCTTGGTGACTAGGCAGGTCTCGATCTGGTTTGTCCATTGGACAATGTATAGTCTATCCTGCAATTTACCGGTAAGGAGTATCTCATCTCCTTCCTTATTCTTCACCAGACAGTTGTTAGTATCAAAAACAATCTGATTACCATTAGCACAGAATTGACTTACAGAAAACAGATTGTGACTAAGACCCTCAACGTATGAGACATTAGAGATAGTAGTCTTGCCAACTTTGATGTTTCCATACCCTCTGGTATATCCTTTAGAATTACATCCAAAGGTGACCTGGGGTCCTGGTTTTTCCACGTAATCTGATAGTAGGTTCTTGTCACATGTCATGTGTTTTGAACAACCACTATCGATTATCCAGATTGCTCCTCCTGCAACCTTACTCCTCCTTGCAGATTTTTGAACCTGCAATTAATCAAACTTAGCTACCCTTTCAACGTTTGGGTGCTTGATTATTAGCAAATGTTCCTTTTCGAATCCAGAACATTTTAGGGTTAGGAACAGAAATATAGCAGGTAATAGTATTTCCATCATTGTCAACTTTAGTTACTGAGTGGATTTCAGATGGATGGTATCTTTTCATTTCATCCTTCTTCAACCCTTTCTTTGTATGTACTGTCTTGTTGACAGTTTTTGTCCTGTTGACATCTGCTCTTTGATAATGTTCTGTTTCTGTGTAGTAAGCTGGTTGTCCCCTTGTTTGATGATATTGTCTATTCTTTGCATCTTTTATGATCATCTTTTGAGGATAACCTTTCTTGTTTTTCAAGTCTTTCACTTGATCTGGTATCTTCTTCCTTTCTGGTACGAAGCTTATAGTTCCTGAGGATTTTTCTGAGTGACCTGGATATCCCAAACCAGATGTGCCCTTTTGTTGCATATTGATTAGCAGCTTGGCACGTTCATCACTCTTGTATATCATTTCCTTTCCTTTCTTGATCTTTTCTTCAGCAACATTATTTCTGATAACCAGATCCTTGACTTTTGAATTAAGTGAGTGGATCTCACTGTCTTTGCTCTTGATCTGCTCTTCCAGATCAGTAATTTTGGCAACAAACTTAGTGTTTGCTGTGCTTAGAGTCTGCTCAATCTTCTTTAATCTGTCATTCTCTTCAACTACTTCTTTGAACAGTCTTTTGATGCTAGAGTAGCTTTGGAACATTTCGTCTATTTCTTTCCATGAGTATTCTGCTTGATCTTCACTTTCTTGTTTTAGATCATTATTACTATTTGAAGAATTTGAATAGCATGAATTTACCTCGACTTCATCTAGACCGTTGTCTAAGCCTACAAAACATTCACTCCAGCTTTCTTCATCGTCAGCAATGAAAGCCTCATCATTTTCTGATGAACTGTCTGAGAAATGACTTGAGCTGCTTGAGTTTTGTTCAGCTATCATGGCTTTTCGCTCATTTTTGAGCTTTCGATCTCTTTTAGCTCTTAATTCCTCTCTTTGGCTTCTGGACAGATTAGGACAATCTGTTTTGAAGTGACCTGATCTGCCACATTCAAAACAAGTGTAATCTGCAGAGTTAGAGGTCTTTGTTGTTTTAGTAGTCTGCTGTTTAGATTCATTCTTGTCATCTGATCGATCATTGTTATAATTCCTGTTGAAGTTCCTCTTGTTATCTTTGTAGAAGCGTCTGAATTTCTTTGATCTGGTTTCCATCTTGTCCATGCGTTTAGCTATCATAGCAAATTCTTTTAAGAGTTTGTCATAGCCTTTCTCTTCGTCTAGAGTAGCAGACTCAGAAGGATCATCTGGTTTGCTCTTCGCTTTGAAGGCTACCTCTTTGTCCTTCTTTGAACTGCTTTCTGCCTTTTTGGACAGATGATCTGGTCCTCGAATTCTTTGAATGTCACATTCATGACCTTCGAGATGATCAAATAAGGCTTCAGTAGACTGATCATTGAAATCTGCTCTTAGGGGTTGCATTGCAGCGTAGATCTCCCAGCTTGGTGGAAGAGCTCTAAGAACTTTCATGTTCTTCTCCCTTTGAGTATACTTATTCTTTTTGAACGCAGATATCTCTAGGAGAATTCCAGTGAATCTCATCTTCATCTGTTCTATTGTCTCGCCTGGTTTCATTTTGAATTCATCATATTTGTTGCAAGCTAGAGACAGTTTGTTCTCGATCACCACTTCAGATCCAAGCCCCAGGTCTCTCAAGGCTTCCCACATCTCTTTGGCTGTATCAAGATCTTGGATCTTGGCCAGATGTACGCCTTTGACCGTGCTGGAAATGATCCCTTTGGCAAAATCATCAAGATTTGCCTCTCTTCTTTCTTCGGAGGTATATTTTCTTGGATCTTTTAGGACGGTTTCTTTAACTACTCCTGTATCTGTGATACGAGTGGTCTCTTCAGTGATTGCTAATGGTCCTTCTTCGATTACTTTCCACATCAAGCAGTGATGTGCCTTGAGACACATTTTGATTCTGAAACTCCATTCTCTATATCCTTGGATAGAGAATTCTTCGCAGGCCCTGATCACAGATGATTCCATAACAGATAGTATGCACGTGTATGAAAAAGGTTTTCCTAGATCTATTCAAGTAGACCACGCAGGTTTTAACCTTGTGAAACAAAACAATGGTCAGTTTGAACCACTGCTCTGATACCACTTGTTGGTCCCGAAAGAGCAAGGTTTGGTGTATGGGGGGGGGAATACA
>JAPKLX010004020.1:0-10408 GCA_026898415.1 Leonotis leonurus
GAACCGTTCGTTGTTTACTTATATATATATGGGTATCTCTCAGTAACTGTTCACTTTCACCTTCATTATTCACCAAGCAATTAATCACTCAAACATTTTCAGTTCTCAAAATATTTCCAAACCTTCAAAAATCTTTTGAAAAATGGCCCCAACCAATTTGTTGTTTCCTGCACGCGTTGCCGAATTTCAGAAATTCATCTCACCAGAACTTTCAAAAGCTTGAGGAAGTTTTTGAAATTGTCAAGAAGTGCAAAGGTTTTTCATATATTTTTATTTGGTTATATATTTCTATATTTGCTTTAATGGTGTTCTACTAAGCATGATATTTTTTTTTTGAAATTTCTAGAAATGATAGTAACTGTCAGTTCATTGCATGCTATGCTTTTAAAATTCCTATGATTAGATTGAATATGTTTAAGTTATGATGATTCATGCATTTGTGTTGGGAACCCTAAAGTATTTTAGTTTTGATGATGATCTCTCGAAACACACTTAGTCTCTTTAGAGTTAAACAGTTCTACGTGTTAACAGATCACTACATATAAAGTGAATTCTGATACAGAACAGATTAGGAGATGACTTAGTGTCACAGCCCAATTTCTTAACCCTTTCTTAGTCAAGAGATTAGGCCATGACTCACTTAACTTAGAAATAACTCTAACAATTGATGTTTGGTTGCAAAGAAACTCATTTAAGTTCTCGCGAAAAACAGGGCAGGGCCGACACGTTGACTTCGAAAGCCAATAACTTTCTCGTTTGAACTCCGAATTAAGATCCGGAAGAACCGTTGGAAAGGTATCGAAAAGATCATTAAAATAGTACGAAATTCAGAAAATTCGGACTTCTAAAACTCACGCAAAAGAGGGTTCAACTGACTGCCCTGTTTCTAGCAAAATCAAAGTTTACACAATTTTTTGAACTTGGAGTTTCAATACACCAAAAGACCATCTCAAGCAACCAAGAAATAGGGAGAACACATAATAATTCATCAAGAAAGATGCTACCATAGATATCAACGGCTAACCCAATACAAAGGTGCCAAACGTTCAAATGACATCAAACATAGGATCGCAACGGAATCATGAGTTGAGCTACATGTATGACGACATATAACTCAATATACAAACAACCAACATGAACAACAAGACAATCTATGGTTCACTGAATAGTTCACATAACAAAGCAACTACAGTGTTCGAATCCATCGCCATCTCCAGCTCAACCTGCACGTTAAGAAAACATGCAGGGCGTGAGTACATAAAGCACTCAGTGGACACATGCCAAAACATTTAAAACTTGCTCATAGAGCCATATCATTGACTTGCCAAAATCTTTCTTTTCTGAAAATAATGTAACTGAGCATGCATAAAATGTGTCTGCAGACATAAATCTGAAATCTGAAATACCATATCTATGCACTTCTTGTGTTGAGAGGTAGGCCTCCCTCTCAAACACTATGACCGGCCGATCCGCTCACCGGCTCACGGTCACATATGTGTACACAAACCCTTACTGGCAGCTCGTCCAGCATAGGGCCGATATCGTAATTCTCTCGTAGATAGGCAATAAGCAACATGCTTAAAAACAGGCAAGTCAACTTCTTTAACATAAAACATAATGCATAAATAAATCTTTAGCACGTGCATAGCTTTTTGGGTTAGAAAGCCCACCTGGATGTTCCTTAGAGCTAAGGAACTAATTTGCTCATAGCCACCACCTATCCTCGTCTTCTAGATCCTCTCTTTTCCTTCTGCTCTTATCTCCTTCTCGATCTCATCTACCTCTTCTTTCTATAATAATTCAAATCTAATTAGCTTCTCATACTTAAATTTCATTCTTCTTATAATCTACTTTGATTATTATTTCGTATGCTTATAACTTATTCGGCTATTGCATCCTTCTATTCTAGTATCTCATTCATCATTTATCTTATTTATCATTACTTCACTTCTTAACTTACTAAACTAATAATTTCCAACTTCTACATACTTGGCTAATTCAATCTCATAACTTCACATTAGCCATCATATTCCTTCTTAATCTTAATCACTTAATCAAATCTAACAAATACCATCTCTATATATGAAATTCAATTATGCCCTTCTTCTTAAGAGTCTTACATCTTAATGTGGGATTGAGTGTATCTTCAATTTCTTGATTCAATTATACTTAATGTAGCTCAATGATCTATAATGAACCATTACTTAGGCCAAATAACCTTAACATATACTTAAACTCATAAACTCCATAATTCACTAAATTTTGTACATTCATTTCCAATGCTTGGAAAATTCCAAATAAATTAATCTAAGCATTATTCATACCATTGAACTCAAATATGATCTCAATTTAAGCAAATAAAATCAAAATCTTATAGAACTCATAAGCATAATTTTCGGTCATTACCCCATCATTCAAGAGACTTGGATTTTGCTCTAATTTCTTGTTCTAATCATGCTTATGGAGGTCTAATGATACTTATTCATACTTAATTCAAGCAAATTCATCCAAATTACAAAACTTCAAATTAGGGTTCATGTAGAAGAATTTAGGGGAAATCTAATTACTCATCATATCTTGAAATTCTTTTCAAATTCTTACCTAAATCATGATTCTCTACCCATTTCATGTCACATATATGGAAATTAACATCATATCTCATTAGTTATGAAACACAACTTATCATAGATAAAAACATGAACTTTCTTCCATTTCTACAACCTAAAGAGGTAAGAAGATGGCTAATTACCTCAAAGATGTCTTCTTCTTCAAAAATTGGACTTGAAACTAGCTTAAAAATGGAGTTATGGAAGGAAAGAATTTTTGGCTATGGAGTCTAAGGGGGCCACGGTTTTGGTGGGGAGAAATAAGGTAGAAGATGGTGAAAATTGGTAAGAGAGGTGTCTTATATCTTAAGTATAAGATATTTATTTAATTAATTAATTAAATAATTATATACACAACTCTAGGAGCTTCTAGAAGGTCCCATCTTCTCAGTTTTCGTGCATCGAGATTTTAATGCTGGATGACTCATCTCGACACAAGGAATCCACCGGTTCAGACCGTTCGTGATTCCGAGTTCATTTGAACAAATTATGCGAGTTTTAAGATACCGAATGAATTTAATTAAATAAATTCCTTCTCAAAACCATATTTTCTAACAAAATCTTTATAATAATCTCTTCTATATACCTTAGAAAATTGAGCATAATTTGTAGGTTCTACTACAACTGTCGGATTCTCAATCCGAATTTTAACCGAAAACTTATTTAATTATTACCGAAATTGCAATAATAAATTTTTATTCTTTATTTTATCTGTTTTCTAGCTTAATGAAATTTCTAAATCCATTTTTCTATGTTATCTAATAGATAAAAAATTTCTCTTCTGAGGCGTATGCTTCGTCTGAGTTTATTCTATCTCAACCCCTTTCTTTTATCTCTAATATGGAATTAATAAATTCCATTTTCTTTCTTAACGAAATAATCGGAATTCTTTCTTCTAAATCATATAATAGAGTCCTCGAACTCTTTTTTAATCTCATAATTATATTCTCTTAAGGATGCATAGCCTTAATTAAGGTTTAATTACTTTTTAGTTATGGCTACAGTATTTCGGGGTATTACACTTAGCATGTAAAGGAATTATTCCTATAGAAGTCATTTCTATAAATAGTATAGGATGAAGGCCAAGATTTCACGCCAAGAAGAAATCGATCTGCTGTAAAAGACAGCGACCAGATCACCGACCAGATCGATGATCACAGCGAAGCACCAGATCGATAGAGTCATCAAACCACCAGATGACATCATCATACACATCATATCCTCTTGCCCCGTCATTTTTGAAACCCATCCAATAGGGTTTGGGAAGAGAATCCACGATTGACTTAAGGAAGCAAAGTAACCGTTAGCGATCTGCTTTCCATAGTTTGAAGATTGAGTCAACGTTTCTACAAGGCAAGAACATATATGATGGATATCATTGATTGGCAATCTACAATCAATCTCACGCGAATCAACAACGGCTAGAATTTTTAATTCAATGCTTATATAAATGAAGTTCAAAATCTAGAAGATACACACGTGAGCTATATTGACAACATACTCTCAAGCAATCTCTGAACTAGACTAAGAGCTTCAAACAATCTATGATTCTACATCACACCAACGCAACCTCGATTCAAGTCTGTCTTATCGAGAGGAAGGAGATCACCCTGCTAGCTAGTAGATTTCTAGTGATAACGTAGAGGTAATCTGTTGTAAAGGGACACGACCCTTACTTCGTGCATAAGTATCTCTCTAGCTTTGATTGATACTTGTGACTCATTCTCCACGAGTATAAAGAAGCAGAGTATCCTAGTAGTGGATAATCTAGTCTAGTTTTGACCAGATCGTGGACGTAGGGATTTCCCGAACCACGTTAAACAACTGTGTTCTTTATATTTCTGCATCTTTACTTTCAGTTGTTTATTATTTTAACCTTCTGCACTATCATATAATCTGCATCTCAATCAATCTTCTTAACGATCTGATTAATCCTTAAGGTTTTCTAAACAAGAGCATTAACTAAATCCACCATTTTTCCGCATACACAATACTTAGAAAATAATAAGATCACTCTTATTATTGTTTAAGTGTTTACACTAGAGAGCAATCTGCTTGGACTAATCTGATATCGATCTGCTGATCAATCTGGTTAGTCATCTGCCGAGCAATTTCTTATTTAAGAATATCTCGAACTCTCTAATTTTTTAACAAGTAAACTGAAAAGTTTGTATTTGGTGTATTCCCCCCCCCCATACACCAAACCTTGCTCTTTCGGGACCAACAAGTGGTATCAGAGGAGTGGTTCAAACGACCATTGTTCTTTTGTTTCACAAGGTTAACATGACCTGCGTGGTCAACTTGAATAGATATAGGAAAACCTATTTTCATTCACGTGCATACTATCTGCTATGGAATCATCTGTTGTTAGAGCTTGTGAAGAATTCTCCATCCAAGGATATAGAGAATGGAGCTTCAGAATCAAAATGGCACTCAAAGTCCATCACTATCTGATGTGGAAAGTTATCGAAGATAGTCCACTACAGATCACTGAAGAAGTGACGGTAACCAACTCAACTGGAGTAACTACACAGATTGTTCCTAAAGATCCAAGAAAATATACCGCAGAGGAACGTCGCGAAGCCAATCTGGATGACTTTGCTAAAGGGATCATATCTAGCACAGTCAAATGGGTACATCTGGCCAAAATCCAAGATCTGAATACTGCTAAAGAGATGTGGGAAGCCCTAAGAGACTTGTGTCTAGGATCTAAAGTCATGATTGAGAACAAGCTGTCTCTTGTCTGCAATAAATATGATGAATTCAAGATGAAACCAGACGAGACCATAGAGCAAATGAAGATGAGATTCACTAGAATTCTCCTTGAGATATCAGCATTCAATAAGAACAAATATACTCAAAGAGAAAAGAACATGAAAGTACTCAGAGCACTTCCACCTAGCTGGGAGATATATGCTGCAATGCAACCTTTTCGTGCAGACTTCAATGAACTATCTACTGAAGCCTTATTTGATCATCTTGAAGGCCTTGAATGTGATATACAGAGAATTCGTGGACCAGATCATCTGTCCAAAAAGGCAGAAAGCAGCTCAAAGAAGGACAAAGAAGTAGCCTTCAAAGCAAAGAGCAAACCAGATGAACTTTATGAACCTTCTATACCAGATGAAGAGAAAGGTTATGATAAATTGTTAAAAGAGTTTGCAATGATTACCAAGCGCATGGACAAGATGGAGGTCAGATCGAAGAAATATAGACGTTTCTACAAAGATAACAAGAAAAACTTCTACAAGAAACGTGACAATGATCAACCTGATAACAAGGATGAATCAAAACAGCAGACAGGTAAAACCTCCAAATCATCTAACTCAGCAGATTACACCTGCTTTGGCTGTGGCAGAACAGGTCACTTCAAAACAGACTGTCCTGATATATCCAAAAGCCAAAGAGAAGAATTGAGAGCAAAAAGAGATCGAAAACTCAAATATGAGCGCAAGGCCATGCTAGCTGAACAAGATTCAAGTAGCTCGAGTCATTTTTCAGACAGCTCATCCGAGAATGATGAAGCATTCTTTGCTAATGACGAAGAAGGTTGGGATGAATGTTATGTGGGACTAGACAACGGTCTGGATGAGATCGAGGTAAATTCTTGCAATTCAAATTCTTCAAATGATAGTGATCTGGAACAGGAAGTTAAAGATCAATCTGATTACTCATGGGAAGAAGTAAATGAGATGTTCAAGAGTTATTCGAGCATCAAAAGACTTTTTAGAGAAGTCGTAGAAGAAAATGATAGGCTGGAGAAATCAGAACAGATACTGAGCACAGCTAACACCCAATTCGTTGCCCAAATAGCTGATCTGGAAAAACAGATCAAGGGAAAAGATGGAGAGATTCACTCATTGAACTCTAAGATCAAAGATCTCATCAATAGAAACAACGTAGCTGAAGAGTAAATAAAGAAAGGCAAAGAGATGATCTACAAAATTGATGAACGTGCCAAGCTGCTTATCAATCTGCAGCAAAAAGGCACATCTGGTCTAGGGTATCCAGGTCACTCAGAAAAATCTTCGAGAACCATAAACTTTGTACCAGAAAGAAAGCAAATACCAGACCAAGTAATAGGTCTAAGGAACAAGAAAGATCAACCCCAAAAGATGATAATGAAAGAGACCGGGAACAGGCAGTACTATCAAACAAAGGGTCAATCAGCTCGCTATACAAAAACAGATCATGCTCATAAAAATAATGTCAACAGGACATTACCCAATAAGAATGTCAACAGGACATTACCTATTAAAAAGGGTCTAAAGAACGATGGAATAGAGAGATTCCATCCATCTGAAATTCATTCTCTATCTAACCCAAACATTATTACAGGTTATATATCTATTCCTAACCCAAAAATATTCTGGATTCAAAAGGGAACATTTGCTAATAACCAAGCACCCAAACGTTGAAGGGTAGCTAAGTTGAATTAATTGCAGGACCAGAAGACTGCAAGAAGAAACAAGATAGCTAAAGGAGCAATCTGGATAATAGATAGTGGATGTTCGCAGCACATGACATGTGATAAAAATCTATTATCAGATTACGTTGAAAAATCAGGACCTCAGGTCACCTTTGGACGTAACTCAAAAGGATACACCAAAGGATATGGAAATATCAAAGTTGGCAAGACCGCCATCACAAATGTATCATATGTTAAGGGTCTTAGTCACAATCTGTTTTAAGTAAGTCAATTATATGCTAAAGGTAATTAGATCATCTTTGATACTAAACTCTGTCTTGTGAAGAACAAGGAAGGAGATGAGATACTCCGTACCGAAAAATTGCAGGACAGGTTATATATTGTCCAGTGGACAAACCAGATCGAGACCTGCTTATTCACTAAAACTGTATCAGAAACAAGCTGGTTATGGCATAAGAGATTAAGCCACGTAAACTTCAAGTCAATCAACATGATTGCCAAAGAAAAATTAGTGCAACTTTACCTCAAAGCTTAATCAAGAAGATTCGTAGTCTTTTTCAGATCTATGAAAATTGGACCGATAAAAATTAATGAAACCTATTTCAGAAAATCCTATATTTTTTTCTATACATGCACTATAAATTTATTTGAAAAATGATTGACCATTAATATTTTCCCTTTAGAAAAACATGAAAATAATGCAATTGTTGGTCCCGAAAGAGCAAGGTTTGGTGTATGGGGGGGGGGGGATACACCAAATACAAACTTTTCAGTTTACTTGGTTATTAATTAGAGAGTTCAAGCTATTCTTAAATAAGAAATTGCTCGGCAGGTGACTGACCAGATTGATCAACAGATCGATACTAGATCAGTCCAAACAGATAGCTCTCTAGTGTAAATGCTTAGATAATAATAAGAGCGGTCTTATTACTTTCTAAGAATTGTGTGTGCGGAAATATGGTAGATTTAGTGAGTGCTCTTATATAGAAAACATTAAAGATTAATCAGATCGTTAAAGAAGATTGATTAAGGAGCAGTCTATATGGAAGTGTAGGGAGTTAGAAATAATAATCAACTGAAAGTAAATATGCAGAAAGATAAATAACACAGTTGTTTAACGTGGTTCGGAAAATCCCTACGTCCACGATCTGATCAAAACTAGACCAGATTATCCACTACTAGGATACTCTTCTTCTTTATACTCGTGGAGAACGAGTCACAAGTATCAATCATAGCTAGAAGGATACTTATGCACGAAGTAAGGGTCGTGTCCCTTTATAACATATTACCTCTACGTTACCACTAGAAAACTACTAGCTAGCAAGGTGATCTCTTTTCTCTCGATAAGACAGACTTGAATCGATGCTGGGTTGGTGTGATGTAGAATCACAAGTTGTTTGAAGCTCTTAGTCTGGTTCAGAAATTGATAGCTTGAGAATATATTATTGATGTAGCGCGCGTGTCTCTCTAGACCTTGAACGTCAAATATATAGGCTTTTGAATTTGAAATTCTAGCCGTTGTTGATTGGCGTGGGATTGATTGTATATTTCCAATCAATGATATCCATCATATATGTTCTTGCCTTGTAGAAACATTGACTCAATTCTCTAAGTATGGAAAGCAGATCGCTTAACGGTTACTTTCCTTCTTCGTGTCAATCAAGGATTCTTCTTCCAAACCCTATTAGATGGACTTCAGTATTGACGTGGCAAGAGGATATGATGTGTATGATGATGTCATCTTGTCACGCCCGCCATTCGCTAAGGATAGTAAAGTCGGGGAAACCGTGACTAGGGAAGGGATTAAAGAAACGGGAATAGAAAGGGGGAAACTTAGAACGAGGCTGAACCGAACAACATTCTTATAACACATCAAATACTTCGTTACACATGAATTATAAAGGGACTTGAGTCTTAGGCTCAATACAATTCAACATAATATGAAAGAACTGGGGTCTCGCTTTTAATACATAATGATCTCAAACTTGCAGCGGAAAGACATATGGATCGCATTGAGCTCTACATGTATGAAGACATGCAGAACTCCCAAGAGTCAAATACTAAGAGATCGACAAAAAGCCCGAAAGCAGCACTCCTCCTTCATCACTGCTCAACCTGCACGTTTAGAAATACATGCAGGGCTGAGTACAAAAGTACTCAGTAGACACATGCCAAAATCACATTCATACATATATAACTGTCATGCCATTCGCAAGTGAAACATAGGGATTTTGTCTCTAAAGTACCTATGTTCACTAAAATCATTTCTTGTGAAAACTTGAGTTGACAGGCCTGTCCTTAGTTCTTTGTAGTCAACCATATCTGAACGTTATTGGTGCCGGGGAAGTGGCCACTTCCCACAGACACTTGACCGGTCAGCCCTTCCGCTGACACACAGTCCATGGTGTACACTAGTTCGAGTGGAGACGCTAACCCACTGGAATCCGAATTCGATTATCATATAACAGATAGACATCATACATAAATCGAAAACATTTATGGCAAGACAGTGCTTTAAAAATATCTCGTTTCATTTTGAAAGCATGCACACACATATTTTTATAGAGTAAGAAAAGCCTACTTGGATAGTCTCGACTGGTAGCTGCTTTATTCTCGAGATGCGGATCCGACCTCTTGTCGAAACCTTTAATATAAATCTCGGGTGAGATATATCACTCGAGTATATCAATTAAATTCTAAGTGCAAGGAATTACTATCTTTGGTTATCATGAGAGTTTAGTCTCGGTCTTTAAAGTTCCACTAGTTCATGAGTCTAGGAGTTGCATTTCTAGAGGGAGAGGGGTCGTTTTAGGATTTATAAATCATTTTATGATTCGAGGATTTACTATACCCAATAAATAGTTATTGGGTATATAACTAAAGGTATTTCTAATTCAATATCTCGATCCCTAACTCGAGGTAAATAATTTCTAATTAGCTAATTAATAATTTAATTGCCACCATAAGCATAATTTATAATTTAATCATTTCTTATGATTAAATTCTAATTAATCAATTAAGTTCTAACTAATTAAATAAATCTCTAATTGAATATTTTGATTCTTAAGGCAAAATATCTATAAACCTTTTATAGGTTAAAATAACCTAGTTAATATATATCTTAAGTATGATTTATAATTAAATCAATTATTAAGATTAAATTCTAGTTAATTAATTATAAATTAATTAATATTCTACTTCTTGGGCTTGGTCTAAATAAATAAATAAATTCTATCTAATAGAATTATTAATAGTCCATTTAAATAATTTATTTAGCCATAACATAAATTTGGTTAGCCCATTTGCTTAATTAAGTGGCCCAATCTTATAATACAATTCTATAGGATTTTAAATTGGTCCATTTCAACATTTC
>JAPKLX010000505.1:0-38591 GCA_026898415.1 Leonotis leonurus
TAACTACTATTCATTTCCTTTAAACTATATCTCACTAAAGAAATGATATAAAGGCCCATTAATTAGTATACTTTCCCTTAAACGTTAAACCCAATGAATGGTGGCACTAAACATCATAGATTACCATTCAATCAACGTCTTGCTACTAATTTCTAATTAGCAACATCGGCTCACGTTCTAAGGGCTCGAATATTCCTAACTTGCATGAGTTACTATTAACTTAGACTTTTCTTATTACTTGTCGAAATATTCGTCTCGTAAATCGATTACAAGTCTGTAAATCTTCGGAGAGTTTTGCAAATTTTCGAGAGCAAAAGACGGGGCATTACAAGAAGACCCTCTTTCACCCCCACTTCTGAATTAGAAACAGCAAGGTAATGTAACTCTTTTCAAATTGGTGTTAAAGTTCTCAGTTGAAACTTGTCACTAATGTTCTTAGAACACAGTTCCCTCGTTCCCTAAAGCCTCAACAGAACCGTTCATCCATATCTAAGGAGCCACCCCAGGTTCTTCCCCTTCCCAATTTCCAGAAGCATTAAGGTAATTACTGCCCCAAAAACATTCACTAGGTTCTTTTAGTACTTAGCAGAGTTCAAACGTTGCTAAAGCATATAGAACTCAGAATATTTTTTTTTACTATGTTCAGAACTTAAAAATTGTGTTATCCTGACTGCAGAACATAACATAGCTATGTTGTGTGTTTAAGTGTTCATGTTTAATACCTTAGATATTCTTAAATGTTAGCTAAGAATTTATGTTTCCTTATTCTAAGTTTTTGGCTGCTAAATCAACCAGAAGAGGAAATACGAGTAAAATATAAAGTGTGTATCAAAATTCTTCAACCCCAGAACAAACTCAAAACACTCTTATTTCCAGAACCAAAATCTACTCTTTTCCCTCAACTCAAAGAATCCAACGCAAAAGATAATAAATATCAGAAATTAACCAAGCAGAGAACTACCTCACACTACAACAAAACACCAAAATCCTCTTCCGCAAGCCAATCCAAATTCAGACCAGTAACCGAATTATAGTGTGCCTCAGTTATAGCAAATGAAATCAGTCAGTAAGCGATTAAAAGTTTATAAAATAGAGTCTGGAAATCTTCAATAGACATGGTAAATAAGAACAGAATTTAGACAATTGTCTAGGCAAGAAGAAGCCAAGGTTGCAGTAAAGAAACAGCTCCGACGAGTCTGTACCTATTTTTCCTAACTTCAAATCGGAGGATGAAAAACAGAGAACAAAAACCTCATAACCCAAACTACCAGAAACTTTAAAAATCTAAACGACTAATTCGAGAATAGAACTTATAAATTCTGAAGCCATTCAATCTCTAATAAACAACTTCATAAACTCAAAATACTCCTAAAACTAAACCATCAAAGGCAAAAATTTCAGAGGGTAGGGATTTTACCCTCTGCGGAAGAACAGCAAAGGAGAGCTTCGATTACCCCCAAACCTCACCGCGCGATTTCCACCTCGGCCAGAAAACAGAAACAGAAGGTAGATTACATTAATAGAATCAAAGAAAAGAAATGGGAAATGTCACATGCAGAGAAGAAATGGAACTCTAAGAGTTGGAATTGCAGATTAAGCTTTGAAAATTTCGAAAATCCTAAAAAGAAATGTAATAAGGGATTAAGAAGAACTTTTGGGAAACAGAACCTAAAATCTAAGTAATGGAAAGAAAAGAGCAGAAATCCCTACCTTGAAGTCGCGGTGGAAGAAATCCCTCGCCGTCGCAGAAACGAGAAACAGACGAGAACAAGATGGAGCAAGAAGAAATGGCGAGGAAACTGCTCCATCTCCTACGCGAACGAAGCTCCAGGCGAGATGTTTAGGGAAAGAGCGGAAAAGGAAGCAGAGAAGGAGAGGCGAGACAGAGTAAGGAGTCGGGCGAAATGGATTAGGGTAAGGAAGTCGAGGAAGCGAGCCAGGCGTGGGCTGAAGGAGGAAGAAAGACTATTGGGTTTGGGTAGAAAATTGAGTGGCCCAATAATGAATTGGGCCGTGTACTAGGAAGAGTGGGGAGAAATGTGCCATGGTGAAGATAGAATCTGGGCCCAAAATTAATGACGAACTAGACTCCGAAATAAAATTTATCGGGCCGCAAAAATAATAATAATAAACGGGCTAGAATCCGAAATAAAAATCTATCGGGTTGTAAAACGAATAAATTTTGGCTGAATAAATGTCTTTGTTTCATAAGACGAGCCTTAATAAAATAATTAGAACAAATTAAGAATTTACTTAATTAATTAAATCTTTGATCTTAGGGATTTATTTATTGGTTTATCTATGATTAGTTAAATTGACCCCAACTTATTAAATGAACCGAGTTATAGAAAAGACGAGATTAGTAGACGGATTTCGATTCTATGCATGCGTAATTGGTAAATTTAATTATGCTAGCTTATAAGAGACTAGATTAGAGCTTTAGGCTTGGAACTAGATTGGTTCGAGTAATTATCTCGACAACCGTTAGTAATCTAATTAGAATTAATTAGACAGGACAACTCGAAAAGTGCTAAGGAAAATTTGGTTAAATTGAGAGTTATTTGGAACTCTTCATTAATGAATTGTATTTCATTACTAGAAACTCAATTCTAAATTGAGAAGCATAATCAAATAAATTATGAAATAATAGCGTATTATTTCATTTTGATTCTCTAAGACAAATTAATACTCACGAAGAGTATTTTTCTCTAATTACGATTAAGGTTCGGCGAAAGGAAATTCCAGTCAACCTACACCAGTTTACGGGTAGACGAAGAAGCAATTCAGGTAGGCTTTCCTTTACAAATAAAATCACATGCGTTGTACCAAAGTATGATTTTCGTTTAGAATGCTTAGAATTTCAAAGGTTATGAAGTATTGCATTGTCGAAAATGTTTTATATTTTGGTATGATGCGTATCTGTTGATATTAATCGATTTCGGACCTTTAAAGATCTTTATCTTTTGAGGTTAGTGTACACCAGAACCGTGAGTCATCTTAGCGGGTTGGCCGGTTCAGTGTTCGTGGAAAGTGGCCACTTTCCCGACACACAGAATTACAGATATGTTTGATTACTCCAGAACTTAGACTGCGCAGTCGAACTTTTAAGATCACAAAAGAATTTAGTGAACATAGGTTCTTTAGTGACAAAATCCCTATGTTGCACTGTTTTACGGCAATTGCAAATATATCAGTACGAATGTGATTTCGGCATGTGTTTACTGAGTACTTTCGTACTCAGCCCTGCATATATTTATAAATGTGCAGGTTAAGTCGTGATGACGAAGTGGAAGGCTCAGCGGTGGTTTTTGTTGAACTTTTGTTATGTTATTCTCGGTGGTTTATATGTCGTCATACATGTAAATCTAGATATTGATTCATTTTCCGCTGCCAGATTGTTGTTTTAGATCCAAGAACTGTTTAACTATCCGTTTTGCTTTCGAACTATGTAGTTCAGACTTGAAATTGTTCTCCGTTATTTCATTCGTGTCGAACCAAGTATTTCAGACTTTGAAATTCTGTTAATGTATTAGGGGTGTTCGTGACACTCAAACTCTATCGAAATCTTCCTCTTTGTTGTACGTTTCATGAATCATCCTTTTATCAATGTTTTCATTTCGTTTGTTTATCCGTATTTCATTTTAGTCACGTTTCCCTCGATTTTACTTAGAGAAGTGAAATGGGGATGTGACATTTAAGCCATGTTGTAATTTAAAATGATATGCTTTAATTTTTGTGTATGTAACATTACATAGACATTACTCTACTGAAGAATGAGTTCTACTCAAGAAGGTACTATTCTTAATTTAATTTGCATAATTTTGGATGTCCATTCACCCTAAGTCTTGATTGATATTACATATTAAAATATTATGTTTACTCCAAAATTCTGAAACAGTGAGTAGTGGTCAGGGAGAGAATTCTAAGAGAACATAGATGAATCATCGTACTTGGACTCAAAAGGAAGAGCTGACACTAATCGCATCTCTGAAAGAATTAGTTTCCAATGGGTGGAAGTCTGACAACGGTTTCCGAGCAGGGTATCTTAACAAGTTGGAGGATGCTTTGCAAAAGGAGTTCCCAACAACAGATCTCAAGGCTATGCCTCACATTAACTCAAAACTCTCCAGCTGGAAATGTTGGATACAATTTGCATGGGATACATTAACTCGCTCAAATGTTGGATCAAAACGGTGTTGGATACAATTTGCATGAGAATCAGATGATAGAATGTGAAGATGATCAATGAGAGCAGATTGTAAAGGTATTTCTAATATGTTTACAATGCATGACGCAAAATACTGTTAATTGCAAAAATTAAGTATTAATGTGATTACTAAATTTGCATATATATTGAATGCATATTTTCATATATGTAATTTGTTTAGCCATATATTATGCAACTGATTGCGAATTTAATTCGCATTCTCATTTGTATCAATTATACTACTGAATGCAGCTTTGTATATATTTTAGTTGTGAATGCATATATCTTTCATTTCCTTTTTTTGACAAAATATTTTTTATAATTTACTGTTTTCTTTTTTTTTTTTACCAAATATTTTAGTATATCTATTGTGCTGAATGCATTATAATATTTTTTTTAAAATTAATTGTATTTGTGTTAGATTGATGCAAATGCCTTTTTGATGCGTCATAAGGTATGGCCATATTACGAGGACTGGAAGGATGTATTCGATAAAGACCGAGCAACTGGAGTAATTGCAGAAGATTATGCTGAGGCATAGAATGAAATGGGTACGGGAAAACAACCCATGTCTGATGGAATGCCACATTCTGACAACAACTTCAGTTTTGAGGACTTTGCTACTGATATGGAATATGATAGGGTCTCACAGAGTGATGTAGATGAACAACATTCAAAAAAGAATAATAAGAAGCGAAAGATGCATGATGAACTGCAAGGTGTATGTGAGTTGCTAAGCGAGATGTCCCATTTTACTAACAACAGACTAGAGCACCTAGCAAACCGCATAGAATATGAGTTCGATATGGGTAAGGCAAGACAAGAAACTTTCGAGTAGCTTGAGTTGATATCGGGCTTGTCTCTGGAGAATAGGTTTGTGGTTTGTGAGCTTGTGACATTCAAAGCTGAACGATTGGACATATAGAAGGGCATGAAGCTAGAATCCCGTGTTAGCTATGTGGAACACCTCCTTAAAACTCATAGGATTAATTAGTAGTGTTGAGTGACTGAACTGATTTTGGGGAGATTAGACTTAAATCTTATGTTATTTTGTGATGATTTTTTCCGGAGTCACTTCTGAACTCTGTTTTGCCGTTTAGTTATTTTGTGTCGATATTAAGTATTTTGTGATATGGATCATGTTTTGCGATGTAAACAGCTATGATTTTGTTACTTATGAACATCTATATTTATGTCCCATTGAATACATATTAGTAGATATTTCATGTATATTTTGCAAACAAACATAATGCACGTAGGCTTGAATACACAACTCTATTTATAAATAGGAAAACTAAAATGATGAGAAATAAATCTCATTTATTAAACGCAAAAGATATGCAGTACAATACATTGATAGTGAAAATAAGTGCATAATAAGAAAATAATTATGAAAGTGGATAAACCGAGAAACTAATTCTCGTTAATGTCGTTCATGTAGTTGAATATCATGCACTCCTTATCGATTGACATGATCTCAATCATTTAAATGGTCCCCAGTTAAAGGACTTGGGGCTAGACAATGCACACGAGCTTGAACTACCATTTTTTGCATTAGATGATAATTTTTTTCCTTGGTGTCTCATTGAATACCAGTTCGTAAGAGGAATACGCGAGTCCTGAGAAGGAGGAATAAACGATTACCTGGGATCAACATTGTTGCTTGAGAAACAATCAACATCACGTTCATCTCTGTCGAAAAGTCTTCGCCTAGTAGCACTGAAGACTTGCGAAGTGACTTCGTCCTCTTCACTCAATACTATTGTGCGGTTGATTCGACCTTCTTCTTCATTAGTGGAACTCACATTAATAACATTATTTGAATTCTCACGCTTGATGTCCTCAGAACCAAATATAATTCATAGCTTATTGAATTCGGGCTCACCCTTAAAGCGATAGGCCGGTGAAAGGACATTTATCTACAAAATATCAAATAATTAATCATATACTATAGAATAGAATTTAACCAACAAAAGAATTTGTAAGAAATTAAACTCACTTTGATCAATTTTTTCCAACATTTTTCACTTGGATTCACAATATATTTTGAGCCATGAAATTCTCCACCTTTAAATTTTGAGACTTCTTTAAATGTACCATAATGAAGCATCATATGAAACTTTCAATGAATAACGTCGGTCATTGTAGCGTTTGTGCCATGAAAATGGTTTACTGTAAGTTGAGCAACCTTTATAGCCTCTTCTGAAATTTTCGAGCCATTCCATAGGCCGCCATTTTTTTGTGTAACAAGTGATTGCAAGAAAGTAGTATGACTCTCCGCGGTCCATGGCCCTTCATAACGAAACCAATTTTTTTGTGGGGGGATATTGCTTGGTGAGCCCATGCTAATTAATATGAATTTGATGTTTACAAATGAGATGCAATCTCGTTAAGAGCCACTCCATATTATATAGATGTATTTCAACTCATGTATGGGCCTACAATTCATCATACCAAATATAGTTTCTGTTCACCTGTGACTATTTGGACATAAAAGACATTCAACTACATATAAGGCTGCATTTACAAAACATGGTGTAGTCCAATCACCTTTGTAAAAGAGTAATAGATAGGCCTGCATTTTATAATCACATGCAGTATATAGGCCTGCATAAAATAGTCACAAGTAGATTTAAATCCACCAAACGCATTGTACACAATAACTTGCGTAAAAAAATGAATCTTTTATTACTGTATTCACAGCTGCACTTGACAACATTTATATATAGATAATATGCCAAATAATATATTAAATTACATAGCATTTTCTAAATCACAGTTGCAACCCACTACACAATTCATACACCAGAGTCTACCATAACATATATTAGACATGCACTATGACACATCTGTCCAAAAATAGACTCATACGGACAACGCTATTTCAATTACATAGCATTATCTGAATTACAATAGTTTACTCATCACAATAGTTTCTCAAATATCATACCTAAAAGAAATATCACTATGGCCATAAAAAGATATGCAATAGTTGTCTCACCGTTATATCTAATATTGAACGTAATATTTTTTTGAGTGATAGTAGATACTTCGCTCGAACATGACATTCCACAGTTTGTGAATTGACGTTTTTCCCACCGCTGATTCAAAACAAATTCTGGCACATTACCATCGGGTTGGCCTCGGAAGTACTCATCACACCAGTAGAATGAATTTGTGTGGTCAAAATTCATTGGACATTTATAGTAGAGCCGACAGGGATGCTTATAATTTTTTCCCGCATATATCAGCCTCATTCTTCCCATCTTGCAACAACATTATGGTGCCATACTCGAATTATTGCTTGATGAATCCATCCAGCTGCAATAATAGGTACAATGCCTAAAAAAGTCGCGTATATCTCTTTAACACTTCAATGCCTGTGTTAACATTTACAATGGAAATACAATAGCATATAAATAAAATTCAGTAGTATTATATTCAAAACAATTCAACAAAATATGAAATAACATTTGATGTTCTCGAAATAGAATTTCAAGTTGCAACATCTAAATAATAAAGTTCTATAATTACAGTGGATGTTTATGAAAACAAACATAACATAAAATACATATTTCAAGTTCTCAAAATATTCATGTCTTAATTAAAAATCACACAACGACAAAATAAACTCAACAATTTAGCCCAGCGACATTAGATTTGCAATCTCCTCCCTCTTTTGGTTCTATGACTAAGTGGCTTCACCATAATATTTGGAGTTAGGACCATCATCTATCTCATCGTCTTCAACATTTTTGAACTTATCCATCATTACTTCTATTGGATCTACGACCATCTCCGAATAGATAAAGTTGTGCAAGAGAAAACAAGCCATAATAAGCCTATTCTGGATCTTCACTGGGTAATAACAAGCATTTCCTAGAATGCCCTAATGCATCTTCATCATGATGGAACCCGTATGAGGGGCTTACGAAACCGCAAGATCCATAGGTTTAATAAATCACACAAATAATTAATTCTTAAAACACATAAGAGAATATAACGCGAAATTATGTAAATTATATCTTGTCCTACGCAAGTCCTCTGCTTGTGGAGAAGCGATTTGAATCGCTAGCTATCGAACCGCAATCCACGCCATTCGAATCACCTTCTTGAATCTCCACCGAATCCAACACTAGGAACTTCTCTCCTATTCCCCATATACTTACTAGAATATCGTGTGAGTGAGCGCTTTAGAGAAAAAGAAGATCAAAAATTGGAGCGTTGAATGCTCTATAATTTTTGAAAATTATGAGAACTAAATCACATATGGGGTGCCGATTTTCACACTACAGGAGAGAGAAAGTGGCTTCTTCTTATTTTCTATTTATAGACATAGTGGGCTAGGATAAGGGCTTCTAAGGAGAATGAATTAGATCCCAAATAATAGAACTATAATCCTCTCTTTATCTCTTGCAGTTACAATTATAATTCAAATTCAAATTTGAATCATATTCAATATTAATATGGGCTTGGAAAAATTCATAATTAGATTAAATTAATTTTCAAGTCTCCTTTTGGGCCCAATTGAATTTAATTAATTGGTTGACCCACCTTTACACTTAAATTAATTAATTTAAATTAAATTGTCCTCCAATTAATTACTCCATGTAAATGCAATAAAGAGCAGTTCTATTATAAATATTTATCGATTCCACTATAGGATAAATATTGAACTCATCTTGATTCATTCGAATTACGGACTTAACCCTTTTGTAATAAATGGACTTGTTTGCAATTCAATATTTAACAATAATAAATAACAAACCAATGATAGAAACATTTATTCTCATTAAAGTGAAATTGAAAACATGTCTGATACATCGTCTAAGCATAAAACATGGTTTGAGGTATACAAACCCTAACACATCACCCCAAAAGCACGTCCAATTACATTTCGTGCCATGGTGTGCCACATATTGAACATCTCATGAGGATTTTTTGGTTTTGTTGAATTAGGACCCCACTCCTTAAGATGATACATAACAGCTTTATAAGGTGTTAGAAAGAAAACCTTCTATTGGGGAGTGGACTCCAACACCTCTTGGAGGGTGGGTCCTCCATGTATCGTACCCGAGAGAGCTTATGGGAGTGTTGTCTGTCTCAGTCGAAAAGGGCTTACACTACCATTGTTGACGAGAGGTTAAATGAATTGATTAGTACTACTCATACCAGCATGGTGCATCAGCTTTTCAGGTGACCCCTTAGTAGAAACTCAAAGGTTAAATGTGCTTGGCTTGGAGCAATACTATGATGGGTGACCTACTGGGAAGTGTCCTAGGTCAGTCTGTCAGTGAGGACAAAGTAGGCTGGGAAAGAAAGTGTGGGTGTGTGGGGCTAGTACGTCAATTCTGATGGGCGCTCCCGATCCAACAATTGGTATCAGAGCCAGGGCTTTGAATGTGAAGAATTGAATATGGCGGAGCCATCCGTAAGCGGTGTGCCTGAGCGGAGGGGTTGTTGGGCACAACAACTCTAGGAGTTATGACGATTCACAGCCGTAATCCGAGGTGCGAGATTGACGGTCCTCTGGGTGTCATAGGTAGCCCCATGACCCAGGTTCGAAGGAGCGTCAGCATATGCTCTCAAGGTTCGATGCATCCTCCAGCGTATTGAGATGTGCTGAGAGAGGAATTATTGGGAAGTGGACTCCAGCACCTCCCGGAGGGTGGGTCCTTCGTGTTTCGTACCCGAGAGAACTAATGGGAATGTGGCCTGCCTTAGTCGAAAAGGTCTTGTACTACCATTGTTGACGAGAGGTTAAAAGAATTGATTAGTACTACTCATACCAATATGGTGCATCATCTTTTCAGGTGACCCCTTAGTAGAAACTCCAAGGTTAAACGTGCTTGGCTTGGAGCAATACTATGATGGGTGACCTACTAGGAAGTGTCTTGGGGTGTAGGGCCAGTATGTCAATTCTGATGACTCTAACACAGATGTACGTTCCATCTAAGGCACCTAAGCAACCCTATAGATGAGAATGATAAAAAATCATTTAAAATAAACAAGACATTATGAGACATGAATCAAAATGTACGTACTCATTGGATTATATTAGTGAAATAATTACCTTAAACCATTTCAATCTTGAATCAATGCAATCTTCAGCCACAGGGGTTGATTTAACCAAAAAATTTCCGTGCAGCTTAATTACAGCAACTAAGACTTCATGTACATAGTACGAGATTGATTGACCATACCTTTGGAAATTAAAGCCTTGTGTTGTAATTTTTTTGTGATGTGCTAATATACCTAACAATAGTGAAACTTGCTCCTGTACATTAATATAACTCCCGTCTTTCAAACCCCCAAGTTGTTTTAATATTAAACAAAGTCTCCCAAACACATTTCGATCCATTTTTAGGTTAAGAATACAATTTATATCACTAATCTTAAACATTCGACTTAAATATCTTACTTGGCTAAGGATCTTACTAAGCATATCAAAGGGTTCACATTCGAATCTACGCTTTCTTGAAAAATGATAACGTATACGTAGGAGAATGACAACAATGAATACACGTAGTTGGTGAGCATGCAGAATCTTCACCATGAGTAAAAGCATATATGTTTCTTTATCAGCGAGGTTGGCCATTTTCTTAAAAAAGCAATATTTAGAATACGTAAGAAGTGATTTATCAATACTTAGAAGCTAATAAGAATATATCAACATCACATGTTATGGAAAGCCTAAGGCTTAGTTATTTGGCAGTGGAGTAATCCACATGTAAATGAGGTGCCCACCTTAAAGTTAGTTCTTGACGTATAAGCCTCGAGACATTTTCACCGTAAGCGGATTAAGACGAGCCTCAAGAAGTAAGCCAAAAAAGTTATGTACAAATTGCACAAATCATATCACCAAATTATGTACTCCCTCTGCCCCATTATTTATGGCACGTTTCATTATTATAATACACTCAATTGAATATAAAATGTGTCATGATTAGTGGAATGGAAGGAGTACAAATCAAGTAAACTGAGTAAATGGTCTTGCATTAAGCATCAGAATACAACTCATTGTGCCTTTCAATTTAACCTTCAATTCATAGTTAATTATTATAAATTGCAAGTTTTTTATTTAACAAAATAAGACTAACATAACATTACTCGATTAAAATAGAACACGAAACAAAATATAAAATAGAAATTCAAATCCTTACTACGATTTCTATAATATTGGGACCAAATAATTAATTTACTTCGACTGCACATCAGATACTTCAATACGCATGAGATAATGTTCGGACTTTGTTTTACAGTTAAGAAAACCAATTTTCCATCCACATAAATGGTTTTGAAATAAGATTGAAATTCAGAAATGAAAAAAAAATCTCAAAAATCAAAAAATTAAGACTGCCGAAGTAAAATTGTACTAATCAAAAATTGTTTGTATTATATAATGTAGCTCTTCCTAAACAACCCATTTTTGTTAATTTGTTCCAAAATAAATGGGATTAAACACATGGGTTTTACCTTGGAAGATACTTCAAAAAAAAAAAATGCGATGCAGACAGTCGAACAACCGCTTACCTTCTTCAGAAAAACCAATATTTGATTGAGATGTTCTCCTATCAGCCGATGGTGAACTATAACCAGTATTCCGAACTCGAACCCCTTCCTGAATCTAAAAAAATAAATTATATATGAGAATGGAGGTGTAATAACATAAAAACTATTTTAAACTACATTAAAATTAAAATATAATTAGCTGAATGGATGAGAAATCAGATCTTCGAATAGATGAGAAAGCTACTGTTGGTGAAGGCAATTACATGAAATTGATTTGAATATCTGAGATGGGGAAGTGAAAAAACCCTAGCATAATGAATTACTGAAGTTAAATGAAATACTGTTCATTATTGATGTATTTAACCTACCAATTCTATGGGTTATCTAACTATGGCAAAATAGTGTTTTATTGACGGGCCGTCTATCTAACTTGGGCCTTCAAGATAAATAAACTTTGCTATCAAACAAACATAATACATTAGATAAGTTGTGAATCTTTACCAAAACAGGCCTATCAAACAAGGCCCTAATCTATAAGATTAGATGGGCTAGTTAAACATTTAATGACAAACCAAAAAAATTATAATCAGAGCCTAGACAACTAGAGTATTGTCTTCAGGTTGAGATCAAGAGATAGACAAAATATATATTTCATTCATTCATGATGCTTCAGTACATGAGAGTTTCAAAAGATAGAATGAAATACAATAAGATAGAGAAGCTATGAATTAGAAGATTGCTTTTCAGCACGATTCCCCAGTACAAAGTTTCTTCTGAGCTTCAGGTGATATGGCATGGAACATCTTGTATGTAGCATCTCTAATTCGTCCATATGGTCCATCTAGATCAAGAGCATGACCTACGACCTGAGCGGCAATGATGGCTTCAGATTCAATAGGTCTCTTGTCAGCAAAAACATTACCTGGTAAAACAGGTATATCCCATGATTTTCTAGAGGGAGAAGTGATGATGACTTCAGGTTTGGCAGCATCCTCTTTGATAAGCTTTATAAGAGTCTGGATAGTCATCTAAGAAATTTGAAAATAATTTGTCATGATCAGTCTCTCCTGAGGCACCATAGATCGTCCAGTGATCAAGCATTTTCCCAAAGTCATCTTTGATCTCGTCCCATTCATCACTCAAGTTAGGGCGAACCCATAAGTTAGTATGTTCACGTGTGGGGGGGGATCAATTTGTGTTGTCCTCTTCTTATTTCCTTGCAATCTGATGGCATACATATTTGCAGCTCGTTTAGTATTTTCTTGCCTATATGCCCGAAGCTTGGCATCATGATCCTCTTTTAGTTTCTGCATCTTTTCCCTTACTTCAGGAGGAATTACAATCGTAACTAGAGGAACAACATCTTCAGATCCAGGGCTCATTTCTCCGGTGTATATATCATTTTCATTAAGCTCTTCTTCTTCTTCAGTGATAGATGACAAAGCATCTTTTTTCCTTTAGGCAAGGTAGTTGGCTTCTCAATAGAAGATACTTCAGATTGGACTTCAGTAGATGAAGAAATAGCAGCATTAGTTGAAGTAAGTTCCTGAGATTGAGGAACTTCTTTGAAAAGAGGTGTTGGAATCAACACTTTGGCAGCAACAACAGCTGCAGTATCAGAGACAGTCACAGACTCAGTGGCATCAACATTTGTACCCACATCATTGCTGGACTTCTTCTGAGATTCAAATTTCTCAGATTTTGGTGGAGGAGGAGGAGGTTCAGTAGTAGCATTAGTGGCTGGCTCATCAGTTTTAGCATAAGAAGGCATGGAACCTGAGTCTCCATCCTTGTAATTTTTATCTTCATCATCTCCATCTTTTCTTTCATCATCTTCTTCTTCTTCTTCTTCTTCTTCTTCTTCTTCTTCTTTGTCTTCATCATCAATAATCACATTCTCATCATCATTAGCTTGGATGTTTTCAGGTATGCGTGGAATGCATATATCTTTCCCCTTTTTGGCAGCATCAAGAGAGGCGTAAACGTATTGACTGGTAAACCAGTAGAGAGGAGGGAGAAACGGAATTTCAATATCCAGATTGTTTGCCTTGGAGACATTACTGCAGAATTGTTCCAGATTAGCAATACGTTCTCTGTAGTGAGAAGACAATGTCAATCTTTGTCTAATGGTCAGAGGTGGCAAGGGACATTCCAGAGACATTTTTTGCTCGAGTGGAAGAAAGTATGGCATTCAGGCTAGCAGCATCAGCGGCCAATTTAGCTTTCTTAGCATATGCGTAAGCTGAATCAGCAGTCTTCTGAGCAGTTTCAATCCTTTTCCGCATGCGAGAGATAGACGTGCCTTGAGAAGTAGATTCACTGGAAATCTTGTCAACATCAGAGCGAAGATTAGACATACTTTTAACAGCAGTATCGAGATCAGTACAAAGGGAGACAACCTTAGTGCGATTGTTGTTGTAGGAAGTGATAATGTCCTTAACCTTCTGAGTAGAGGGGACTGTGTATGTTTCCAAATGAGTTGGGAACTTAGATTGCATCTCCTTCTTCACGAATTTCTGGAGATCAATGGACTGAGCCTTGATGGCTTGTTCAATCTTCGCATCAATGTCAGTATTGGAAGATTGAGACTGGAAGGAAGTAGTAGTGACTGTTAGTTTAGTCTGAAGAGACTGGTTCTCAGTAGCTAATGCATCAATGGACTTTTGAAGGTCAGCAACATGAGATTCAAGCTTCTCAGTGTAAGATGCTTACATTGCATTGATCATAGCTACAAAAGTATTAGTGAGGCTCCTCTAGCTCTCAGCATCAGAATATTTCTTCAGTTTCGAGAAGGTTGCTTGAAACAACGAGCGATGAGCATGGATCAACGCGCCATCTGAAGACAACACTTATGGAATAGAAAGGTCAGTAGCAACTAGAATAATTGCAGAGGAGGAGGGAGCTGCAGTAGGAGTTTCAGAAGATGTAGAAACTCGGCGAGAATAAGAACGTCTAGCTGCAGCCTCAGTTTGTGCAAGCTGGTCCTCAATATATGCCTCAGCATTAAGAAATGTGTCATTGGCGTCCTTGAACAAGAAGTGCTCTTGAAGTTCAGCTTCTTCAAGCAAAATTGCACTCATTCCTGAGGCCTCAATCTTGTACTATAGATAAATAGTATCAAAAAATCGCCAGGCACGCCATGTCCACAAACGTTGATAGATGGCAGAGAGAGAGGGGGGGGGGTTATGATAGAGTTCAGGGAAAGATGATTCCTGGTGCTGAATGAATTTGAACTCTAGGTTGTTTAAGAAAAGTTGGGCAGGAGAAGAAAGAACGAGGGCTTGAGAGTCAGTGGGGTTTTGAAGTTGTGGCTAGGGCATGGGTTCTAGATCTGGGGGTGGTTTCAAGAATGGGTTCAAGCTGGGGTTGAGGTTGTGGTTGTGGTTGAAGTTTGGGTTTGGAAAGTTGGGGTAGAGTTTTAAGTGTAGGTGGAGGGTTAGATTTAAGTTTAGAAGGTTAAGGTTTGGACTTTGATGGAGTCTTGGTTTTGGTAAAAGTGGAAGAGAGTTTAGTTGGGGAGATGTCGGAGGTCGAGGTGGGAAGGTCAGATGGGGTTTCAGGTTGGACTCTGGGGGTGATAGAACGGAGTCCAGTGGTGGGTTAGAAGAATGTTAGAGGGTTGGTTAGAAGGTTTGCGAGGGCGTTTGGATAGACGGTATTGGTCTCGGACATCCTCATCAGTAGATGAGTCATGGACATCCTCAGCCAAGTGGGGTTCAGTGAGGGTAGGTTTAAGAATGGAAATAGGTTGCTCTCTCTCATGAGCCTTAGTTTTCAGAAGCCCTGAGGGGCGCATCGCTAGATTCCTCTTGCGTTTGGTTATCTTCGGGGGAGGAGGAGGTTCAGAAACATTTGCCTCACCTTCTGCCTCGACATATTCCTCAACAACGTGGATAGGATTGACATCCTCATCCTCAGAATCAACCTTCTTGGCCTTCAAATGCTCTTTGGGAAGCTCAATCTGAAGTGCTTGAGCCTTCCCGAGCATGCAAGTTTGCACATTGAAATCAGTGGCAAAACATCCACTTCTCATTGTTGTGGGAAAGACAGTCTCGGCATGCTGGTAGGACTCCTCAATCAGAATGGAGACCTTAGTCGACAAATTTAAAGTATCAGTGCCACTCATTGTCACACCCTTGTGCACTTCCTTCAGCTTGTTGTCTTCCACCATCAGTAGCTCTTTCATGATAGCTACCTAGTTAGCACCTTCATTATTGTAGATGCTCTTCATCAAACTAAGCTTCTGCCAAATCAGTTGCTCGTGGGAAGACTTCGTCCCAAGAATGCAGTGCTGGACAACATCCAATAGTATCTTGTACTCAGGGTGTATCAAGCCCTTGTTGTTGTTGGCAGTAGAAAATTAACGGGGAGGGTATTCAATCTGGATTGCCTCAAAGAAAGACTGGATCACAGTCTTGTCCTTCATGTACTGATTGGGGTTCTTTTTCCTGAATTCCTCAGTTTAAAAACTGAAGTTAGTAACTCAATGACGTTGAACCTCAGTTGTTCAACCTTCACAGCTCCAGTGACAGATTCACGGGAGGTTATTTCAATAGAAGTGTTCAGAATGGACCCATCATAGTCCAAGTTCAGGTAGAACTGAACCACTTGATCGGGGTAGAGATTCTTCGATCGAAGAGTGGTGAGAACTTCCAAGACATTAGATTTGATGACCTTGACCATAGACCTCGCTTGATCAATTTTCGGTCTGAGTGTAGACAACAGTGGGCTCAACATAGATGCGAGCAGTGAGTTGGGACATTGTCATTGCTCGTCCAAGAATAGCTTACATTCCCATGGTGTTGATAACCTACATTATAGACTCTCTGTTAGATATTCATATTTATGAATGTTCACCATCACAAAATATGAAGATGGCAGATAGATAAATATCATGAATGTTCACAATCGAAAAAAAATTGTTTCCAGTAATCATACGTGAATGAGAGAGTGAACAGAGTGAAGAAGTAATCAACTATAATGAAAATTACAGAGAGCAATGAGCAGTAAAAAGCAATTTGGAAAAGATTTGAAATGCGTAAGGCTTGAGAGTAGAAAGTGATTGTGAAAAGGGTAGAATGATCGGAGAAGAAAGATTTTTTTAGTAAGATGAACGGTCAGATCTTGCTCCGATATTAGAAATCAATGTTTAGGAATCAACCACATTACTGAAATGTCATATAGGCGGGAAAAAGCAAATGCGTGTAGTATACGCACGACATTTATCTTTCCAAGGTGAAAAAGTATTGTTGCTTTTACTATTTCTGTCAGAAGCTAATTATGATTTTGATAGCGTTTCCAGGAAGTAAGCGATTTCATTTGTACTATGAAGCATATATTTACAAAAATAGCACTTAGAGAATGCAATTGTAAAACATTTAGAGAAATAAATGAGAGGTATAGAACTTCAGTTGCTGATACTTGCAACTGATTGACTTATCATCAGAAGTGCTTTTAGATATGAGTTTCAGATTTGATGACAATTTGAAATCCTTCAGTGAAGCTTTGCTGTATCTTTTAGTGAAGCTTCAGGCTTCTGTGTCACTATGAGCTTCAGTAGATACTTGTATGCTTAAATGTTTCCTTCAGGATTCAGTAAGCAAAGTCTTACACTTAGCATTTTAAACCTTGCTTCCTCCAGTGGCTTTGTGAGAATGTATGCTTGTTGAATATTAGTGTGAATCTTCTCGATTGACACATCCTTCTTTTCAACGTGATCTCTTATGAAGTGATGTCTGATGTCCATGTGCTTGCACCTTTTGTGTAGAAGGTTCTGAGTGATGGCAATTGCACTAAAGCTGTCACAATAAATTGCAACCTGAGTAGTAGGAACGTCATAGTCTCTAAGTTGTTGCTTGAGCCATAAAATCTGAGAGCAACAACGTCCTGCAACCATATATTCAGCTTCAGTAGTGGAGGTAGAGACTGAGGTTTGCTTCTTGGAGAACCAACTAATCAGTTTGTTGACATGATCATGAGGTTGACTTCCTATCCAGTTTACAACCTGCAAAATCAGCATCAGAATAACCAATTAGACTTAGGATACCATAGGCCAAGATTTGGTGTGCCCCACAGGTAGCGTAGAATCTTCTTTGAAGCTTCCATGTGTGAGTCCTTTGGATTAGCTTGATATCGTGCACACACTCCTACAACAAATGTTATGTTTGGCCTGCTGGCAGTGAGATATAGATGAGACCCGATAATCCCTCTGTCTCAGTTTGGCTTACTAGTTTCCCTTCAGGATCTGGTTCAATTTTTTCGTTGGTGTTCATTGGAATCTTCACAGCCTTGCTATTCTGAACGTCAAATTTGTTGATCAGTTCCTTTATGTATTTCCTTGACTGATGAAGATGCCTTCAGAGGACTGCTTGATCTGATATCCTAAGAAGAATCTCATTTCTCCCATCATTGACATTTGATACTCAGTCTTCATGAACTTAGCAAATTTGTCACAAAGCATCCGAGACTTCAAAGCAAATATAATATCATCGACATAAATCTGGACTATTAAAATATCTCATTTATATTTAATTGTGAATAGAGTCCTATCCACTGATCCTCGCTTGAAACCTGAATTAATAAGAAAAACAAAGTGTCATACCAAACCCTAGGAGCTTGTTTCAACCCATAAAGAGCTTTGTGTAGTTTATACACTTTGGAGTAGTCGGTATCTGTTAGGGTTTGTATGCCTCAAAGCACGCTTGGACGATGTATAAAACCTGTTTTCAATTGCACTTTAATGAGAATAAATTTTTCTATCATTGGTTTGTTATTTATTATTGTTAAATATTGAATTGCAAACAAGTCCATTTATTATAATTGTAGACTGTGTGGTGGATCGATGATCACACAAGATAACACAGTCAGCTCCTTAGTAATATAAAGTCACAGTCTAAACAGACTTGGACAGTCTAGTCGGTAAATGCTGTGATATCATTTCAATGCCACTGACCTTAGCTCGTAGAATGATATCGGTACGTATAAGTAGATATACATGCTTTACGTATACATATTGAATGGTTTCACAGTGAGATAAGTTCTAACGTGCAGATACTTAGAACGAGGTCTCAAAAATTAATTTATTTCTTAATCTGTGACTGTTTAACCTCCTTTTGTTCGTCTAAACTTATGTTTCCGTATCCTTATTCGTACTATTTTTCCTCGTTCTGTGATGTTTTGGCCTGATTTATGTTTCAGGATCATTGACCTTAACGAGCGTCGAAATTGGAAAAGAAATGAAGAAGAATCAAGACACGAGGAGAAAATGAAGATAAGTACCGAAGCACTAGTCAGCGGTCGCGTGACACTCCGCGGCCGCTGACTAGGCCATACGCGCCAACGGCTGAGCCAGCTGAGGAGTACGCGCCAGAGCAAGTCAACGGTCGCTGACCACGCTCAGCGGTCGCTGACTTTGCGGCTAACTCGGGGCCGTTGCAACCAACCCTAGATTGGCACAGAGCCACCGGGTCAGCGGCCGCTGACCTCTACGCGGTCGCTGACCCACCTCTCGCCTATATATGCTCGGCACGATTCTCATTCGAGAGACATGATTTTTGATCGAATTTTCGACTCCAGTTTTTGCACGACGCCCTAGACTACTTTCTAGCACTTTTTCATATATTTTCCATTCATAGTTTAGCTCGTCTCGACCTTGATTCGAGAGTCGAGACCTAGATAGTTCTTTACATTATTTTTCGTCTTCAAGTTAACCGATTGCAACATTCAAAGTTCGTAGTTCATTTTCAGACTTTCGTTGTGGATTCAAGACCGTTTCCAGTTCTTAATTCAAGTTTGTTCGTTTTCCTTTTACTTATTCTTGTTTCGTATATTTCTTTAATTAGTTTTATTGTTTATGCTTTCGAATTCTTGTTCTAATTTCGAATTCCATATTTCGTTCCATAATTCTCTTGAATTCAATTTCCAAGTTATTACTTTTCCTAGAGTAGATTTAATTCGCTTTCTTAGATTAGATTTATTCCACTTTCTTAGATTAGATTTAAATTGCGTTTCTTATTTACATTCTTCGCCTAGATATAATACTTCAAATCAATTCCTTTTTATTGCTTTCCGTTTATGAACAAAGAATCAAATTGCTCTGTTAGGTCTTCCTTGAGAATACGACTTGGGTTGGCTTACTATTGCTAGATGACCTCGTTCTAAATTGCAAGCGACTCGAACAATTTTAGTCGAAATAAATTTTGGCACCGTTGTCAGGGAAGACTTTAGGCGATTTAATTCATTGTTCTTTTTCCTTTTATTTTTATTTTTATTTTCTTTTATTTATTATGTTTACTTTCTTCTTCTATATTGTGGTACGCGTAACGTTTATGTTGAGTGTTGTTTATGCAAGGTCGCCATAGTTCTAGAAAGCCATTGACGCCCTTTATTGATTACATAAATCAGAAATGTGTTATCTTAGCCACCGTAGAAGAAGACATTGAGCACATTGATGAATTTTTCCTTTCGCGTTTATTCGAAGAGATGGCCAATGAGAGAGCGGATGAGAGACCGTGTTTATGGGCGATTTCACTAAGCCCAAGTTCAGGACAACTGCTACTTCAGCCATCGTTCTCGACACCGCAGTCTGAAACTATGAGTTGAAGCCACACCATCAATCACTACTTCTGACGTACCATGGACTCCCGGGTGAAGACGCTTTGACGTTCATCCTAGAATATTGCACGGTGGTGCAAATTATCCCGCTTCACCCGCTGACGGAGGATCAATTCAAGTTGAAGTGTTTACCATACACGTTGAAGGATATGGCCAAATACTGGTTCTTATCTATTCCATCCGGATCACTCACCAGTTGGGGATCGGCTTGTGAGAAATTTATGTTGAAGTACTATCCGCATCATAAAACTTAAGCGGTACGTACTAAAATAATGAATTTCGCGCAAGCACATGACGAGCCATTCCATGAGGCGTGGGAGAGATTCCAAGAGCTACTTTAACAGTGTCCTCACCATCAGATGGCACCGGAGATGCTTTGTCAATTTTTCTATGATGGTTTGCTCTAGACTACTCAATTCATGGTGGATAGTTCGGCGGGAGGGAACATTGCAGTCGAGACGGCGGAGGAGATGAACGAGATCTTCGAGACCCTAGCTGCAAGTTCGCATCAGAAATCCACACAACCGAGATGAATGAAGGCCAGTGTAGTAACTATGAGCCCTGATCTTAAGAAATAAATGGCGGATATGATGAGGGAGCTACAAGAATTGAAGATGAACCGATCCCCATCACCGTCTGTTCCGTAAGTTGCACCTAAACCATGCGGTATTTGTGGTGACTTTGGCCACGTTGTAGAGGGATGTTCGCAAATGGGAGAGATGACATCCGAAGGACAAGCTGAGGTGTACGCAGCACAGGAATTCACACCCCAGCCTTAGCCTCAGCAAAATTCAGGATGGAAACCCCAATTCCAAGGACATGGAACACAAAATTTCCAAAATAGACGACCACCGTTTCAGAATTTTCGCCCTCAACATCAACAACTGCCGTATTATCCACCACAATCGCCACAAAAACAATTTTTTCTAGCATAGCCGCAACAATTCTATCCACCACAGGTGCAACAATTTCCACCTCAACCTGTTCCTCCCCAAGGATCATCTATTGAAGATAGCCTAGCCGCATTTATGCAAGAGAGCAAGAAGATTAGAGAGGCTCAAGATGCAACAATCAAGCACCTCGAGACAGCTATAGGGCAGATTTCTGGCGCTGTTAACCAGTTGCAACAAAGCCAGCAGACGGGGAAAATTCCAGCACAAGGATAGCAACCACATCAAGTGCAAGCAGTGTCCATTCTAAATGATGGCAAGGTGGTGGAAACCAAGATGGAGATGAGGTCTCAGGGCAAAATCAATAAGGCGCCACCAAAGGAGGAGAAAGAACAGTCCAATGAGGAGCTTCACAAGGCGGTAAATCCATACGTTCCGCCTATTCCTTATCCTAGCAGGCTAAAGGATGTTAAAAGTGAGCAGCAGTTAGCGGATCTTTACAAGATGCTATCCAAAGTAACAGTGAACGTTCTACTCCTCAAAGCGATCAAGAATATTCCATCTTATGTCAAATTCTTCAAGGAGCTGATTTCAAAGAAGAAGAAACTCGACGATCAAGAGTTAGTGACAATCTCTGAAGTGGCGAGTACGATCATGCAGCAGCCTTTACCTCCTATGCGACACGTTCCAGGTAGCTTCGTTATTGATATTACTCTAGGTAACGGTAAGGCAACGTCTGGCATGCTAGATCTAGGAGTGGGAATTAATCTTATGCTCTATTCTATTTTTAAACAATTAGGATTAGGTAAATTAAAACTCACTCGCATGTCCCTTCAATTAGCCGATAGATCCGTAAGACACCCAAAAGATATAATTGAAGATGTTCTTGTTAAGATTGGTGAATTGATCGTACCTATTGATCGTACCTATTGAGGACGGAGTCGAGCATACACTACTCCTAGGCAGACCTTTTATGGCTACTATTAATACTATTATTAATGTGAAAAATAGTACCATTAAAATGTCGGTCCTTGATAAGGAAGTATCTTTTTCTGCTCACCAAGTTCACACTGCCAATTCTGTCGATTTGATTGATACGTGCTATATAGATATTACTAACCCTTTGGTTGAGAAATCTATAATGCAGACTTTTCATAGTAAGGATGTTTCTCTAAAGAAGATTTTGGACACGAAAAGAGGGACCGGTTGTGTGAAGATGTTGATGGGCGAGCAAAACTCTAAGAGAAAGCAACAATTACACCTTTCACCCAAGCCAATGATCATGACTGCCGTTTCTCGACACAAATACTCATCAACTTATGCGGAAGCTCTTATGCGCTCAAGAGCCACATCTAAGCCACATTTCGACAAGGCCAAATCCCAAAAGAGAGGATTGCTCATCCTTAGGAAATTTTCGCCATCAAAGGGCGACGCACCACATACGACAAGGGAGAAGATGCCATTTCGAATCAATTGGCATTGAGTTAAATTGTATTGCGAACATGACCTCGTACCCGAAGTTGCAGAGTTAAGATCTCATTCTTACACTCCCGATTGAATTGGTTCCATTCCGTCGAGCTGACGACGTAAAATAAAGCGCTTCGTGGGAGGCAACCCATGTTCGTTTTTCCCGTTTTTCATTTTTATTTCCATTTTATTTTATTTGATTTTGAGTATTTTATTTATTTTTGGTCTTTTTCTATGTCCGTAGGTATCGACAAGTTGGGAGATGCAACAACAATGGTCCTCTTGGACCCTTGGCGGCGCACCCACTTATCCTCCTCCCGACCAACAGTGAGCCTTTATCTCACTGTTGAGGTACCTTTGTTTCTTTCTTTTCTTTTTCGTGTGAGTGTGTTTTTGACTAACTTTTGTTTTTCCCTTTGTTTCTTAATTTGTGTTTGTAGGTTTTTCTTTCTGTTTGTTGTTCCGAATGCCGCATTTCAGGGACGTTTCTCTATCCCTACTCTCTAGATCTTTACTTTCCGCAATGAGGGCATTGCTCTATTTTTGTAGGGGGGAGGGGTGTCTTTTCATGCGTGCATTCGTCGTTTTATTTTAGTATCTTGTAAGCATGAAAAATTTTGATTGTTTTAGAGTTATTTTGTCTTGATACATCGTGGGTAATACGAGTCGTGGCATATGTTTATGATGAGATTAATTTGAATTCCTTAATTGATTGGAGTTGATTTATGTTGTGAAATGTAGATAAACTAAGAAGGTGTAGAACATTATGATCAGATTGTGGATCTTAGTAGAACGATTAAAATAATGATGCATGATGATATAAATTGATTGATTCAATTGACTAGTTGTGTATGACCACTTGTTGCGTACCCGTGGTTTATTAAATGAACTTTGTCAAGAGGTCTCTGCTCCTATGGGAACCATGAGCACGGGAAACCGCGTGAGGATACATTAGGGAACCCCTAATTGTTCACACCTCGCGACAATGACCATATAACTTGACATCGTTCTAAGTAATTTTCTTAAAGTTCTTGAAAAATAGGAATACAAAAGGATTCTACCCCGTTCTCTTAAATCAAAAATACAAATTTATAAAAGGGATGGGTATGGGAAACCACACCGGGAAAACCCGAACATTCGGAGTACTCACCCGGTGAATATTGTCCTTAATATTTCTCATGTTGAAAATAAAGTAAATAAAAGAAAAAGATACGCTATTTAAGATGGATAAAAACTCTAGCCGATTATGTGATCTCAATAACATCTTGTGCATCATTATTTTGCGTTGTTCGAATTGATTATAATCTAGTCTAGATGGTCTACATGCTTCTATGATCTCTATGTGACGTGATGTGATGATATGAAGATCAATTTTAGAATGATTTGAAGTCTTGTCAAGAACGCATGCCCTGGCGATAGTTTAGACTAAGTTATGCTTGAGGACAAACAAAGTTTTGTGTGTGAAGGGGTTGTTCAGCCTCCTTTTGTTCGTCTAAACTTATGTTTTCCGTATCTTTATTCGTCCTATTTTTCCTCATTCCGTGATGTTTTGGCCCAATTTATATTTCATTTTATGTTTCAGGATCATTGGCTTAAACGAGCGTCGAAGTTGGAAAAGAAACGAAGAAGAATCGAGAAACGAGGAGAAAATGAAGACAAGTGCCGAGGCACTAGTCAGCGGTCGTGTGACACTCCGCGGCCGTTGACTAGGCCATATGCACCAGCGGCTGAGCCAGCCGAGGAGCACGCGCCAGAGCAAGTCAGCGGTTGCTAACTTTGCGGCTAACTCGGGGCCGTTGAAACCAACCCTAGATTGGCACGGAGCCACCGGGTCAGCGGCCGCTGACCTCTACGTAGTCGCTGACCCGCCTCTTGCCTATATATGCTCGGCGCAATTCTCATTCGAGAGATATGACTTTCAATCAGATTTTTGACTCCAGTTTTTGAACGACGCCCTAGAGTACTTTCCAACACTTTTTTTATATATTTTCCATTCATAGTTTAGCTCGTCTTGACTTCGATCCGAGAGTTGAGACCTAGATAGTTCTTTACATTATTTTTCATCTTCAAGTTAGCCGATTACAACATTCATAGTTCGTAGTTTGTTTTCAACCCTTCGTTGTGGATTCAAGACCGTTTCCAATTCTTAATTCAAGTTCGTTCGTTTTCCCATTACTTATTCTTGTTTCGTATATTGCTGTTGGTCCTGAAATAGCAAGGTTTGGTGTATGGGGGGGGGGGGAATACACCAAATACAGACTTTTCAGTTTACTTGGTTGATTATTAGAGAGTTCAAGCTATTCTTTAAACAAGAAGTTGCTTGGCAGATGACTAACCAGATCGATAGCACGTCAATCCAAACAGATTGCTCTCTAGTGTAAATACTTAGACAATAATGATAGTGATCTTATTACTTTCAAAGTATTGTGTGTGCGAAAATATGGTGGACTTAGTTGGTGCTCTTATATAGAAAACCTTAATGATTAATCAGATTGTTAAAGCAGATTGATTGAGATGCAGTCTATATGGAAGTGTAAGGAGTTAGTAATAATAAACAACTGAAAGTAAATATGCAGAAAGATAAATAACACAGTTATTTAACGTGGTTCGGGAAAACCATACGTCCACGATCTGATCAAAACTAGACCAAATTATCCACTACTAGGATACTCTTCTTCTTTATACTTGTGGAGAACGAGTCACAAGTATCAATCAAAACTAGAAGGATACTTATGCACGAAGTAAGGGTCGTGTCCCTTTACAACAGATTACCTCTACGTTATCACTAGAAAACTACTAGCTAGCAGGGTGATCTCCTTTCTCTCGATAAGACAGACTTGAATCGAGGTTGGGTTGATGTGATATAGAATCACAAGAAGTTTGAAGCTCTTCAGTCTGATGTTGAGATTGATTGCTTGAGAGTGATTTTTGTCGATATAGCGCCCTCTACTGCCTCCAGACTTTAAACTTCAAATATATATTGGCTTTGAATTTGAGATTCTAGCCGTTGTTGATTGGCGTGAGATTGATTGTAGATTGTCAATCAATGATGTCCATCATATCTGTTCTTGCCTTGTAGAAACGATGACTCAATCCTCTAAGTATGGAAAGCAGATCACTAACGGTTACTTTCCTTCCTTGTGTCAATCAAGGATTCTTCTTCCAAACCTTAGTGGATGGGCTTCAATATTGACGTGGCAAGTGGATATGATGTGTAGGATGATGTCATCTGGTGGTTTGATGACTCTATCGATCTGGTGCTTAGCTGTGAACATCGATCTGGTTGGTGATCTGGTCGATGACTGTCATGGCAGATCGATTTCTTCTTAGTGAAAAATCTTGGTCTTCATCCTATACTATTATAGAAATGACTTCTATAGGAATAATTCCTTTACATGCTAAGTCATCTCCTAATCTGTTCTCTATCAGAATTCACTTTATACATAGTGATCTGTTAACATGTAGAACAGTTTAACGCTAATGAAAACAGTAAAGACTAAGTGTGTTTCGAGAGATCATCATCAAAACCAAAATACTTCGGGGTTCCCAACAATTTCCCCCTTTTTGATGATGTCGAAATCACACTTTACAATATCATCCTATAAGTTTTAAGAGTGATCAGGTTTGAGAGCCAGATTGTTTATGTTTTCGTTATTAGGTTATAACGATTAATAGCAGTTTATATATGTTCTGGACAATAAGGTTTTGTCATCAGAAATTGAAGAATTTTCTAGATAGAAAGCAAAAGGGTTACAGATTCCAAAGTGTAAGAATTACAGATAGTAAAAGATGTGAAAAGATGATCTATATGCTCTTCCTCTTTTCTTCTTGTTGTTTCTTCATCTTTGCTCTAGTCTCATCTGATATCATCTGGACACTCTCGTATACACCCTCTCTGACCCTGATGTAGTCTGAGTCTTCTGCATCGATCTTGTATCCTCTGTTTTCTGCAAGTTGGTTTATGAAATTGAGCAGGTAGGTCTTGTCAGGAATTTTTGTGCCAGGGATATCAGGACATTCTCTATATTCCGTCTCTGGGGCAGTAATAGTGATTTGGGCCTCTGTAGCAGCGGCTCTAATGGCCTGGACCAGATCCTTAGCATCATTTAGATCCAGATACAGATTGAACGCTTCATTCACTGTGCCTTCGCAGTAAGTCGGTTCTTTGATGAAGTAGCGGCACATGATGAAACCATACTTCAGCCCCTCCCATCCATTCTTCAGATTATCTGGCACCCAGCTGGTTTCTCCTTCTTTTGGCTTCTTTGTTTTAATAGGTGCAGGGAAGGACCAGTCGGATCCAGACTTCTTCTTTTTCTTCTTCAGTGGTTGGGATTGACTTGATCTGCTTGTTGGCCTCGTAGATTGAGCAGATGGTTTACTTGGTTGATCTGGTGCTGGGTGCTCAATCTGGGCCTCTGTCCTTTCTCCAGATTGACTTTTGCCCTTTCCTCCAGTTCCTTTCCCTTTCCTCATGCTCGATCCTTCCCCCTTTTCGACATCATCAATATAGAGTTTGATGAGTGCCTTAAGGGATGTGATCTCCTCTTTCATCTCCTTCATCTCCTTTTCTGAATCCAGCTTGTAATTGAGCAGAGATGTGATGTTGGAGTTGGATTCATCTATCTTTTGCGTCATGGAGGATTTGGCATGTTTGAGATCATCAGTGAGGTTCTCTTGTTCTTCTTTGATAGCCCCAATCTCATCTATGTAAGTGTCGATCATGGTCTTCGTGGGGTATCTCAGATCCCTCAATTTCCTCTCAACAAAATTTACTCCATCATCTTCAAACTTTCTGAATTGTGATCTGGTTTCTATATTGGCAGCTTTGATCACTTCTTCTGATATTCCATCGGTCTGGTCTTTGACTATGGTATGAACCATGTCTTTCTCCTTTTTGGCAAATTCTGAGACTATCTTGTACATCTCTTGGACTTTGTGCTCCATGGATGACAGAGTCTGATCAATCTGCTCTTTTCTTAGTTCTGCAGCAGATCTGTCATCATCCATCTTTTTGCTAAGCTCCTCCAGCTTCATTCTGCATACTCTCCTCAGATCTGAGTCCACCTGGTCTACATGAGATTTGATGCTGTTGTTGAACTCAGTGAGGATTCTGGTGGCCTGGTCTTGGACTGTTGAGAGAGTGTCATACATGAACTTGTCTACCTTGTGGGAGATAAGGTCCTTGACTTGTTCATTGGACAGAGATTGATGCTGAGTCATCAATATCTCTTCCAGATCAGGTGCCTCTACGAATTCCTCCATGGTTGCTGCGACAGCAAGGGTGTAGATATCATCAGTGATTTTTCCTCCCACCCTCTGTCCAGCAGGTTGATCTTCATCCCTTATGTAATCAACCACCTCTATCTGGATTTTGCTCTTCTGGGCTGGTTCCCCCTCAACTTGTGCATGTGTTTCAGCAGATGGTGCAGTTGGTATTACATGTGTTGACAGCTCAGCCTGTTGCTGAGCTGGTTCTTGTTCTTGTTCTGCTACACCCTGTTGGTGAGCTTTATCAGTTTCTGCCTCTTCATCCACCACACTTTCAAAGAAGTGTAATAGCCCTGCTTTCTCATATATCGATCTTAGATCGATCTGTAATTTTTGGGCTTCGTGCTGTGCGATGGCAAGAATGCTCTGGAGATAAGTATCTCTCAACTCAGCAATAGAGGATACTTCGAAAATGTTCAAAAACACAGCTTCCTCTGCCTTGAGTTGTGAAATTGATCTGGTTTTCAGCAGAGCGTCAAGAACATAAAATTCCTTATCCTTGATAAGGAGCAGCAATTTTACTCTTTTAGCTGCGTCACAGCTCTCTGGTGTGAGCTGAATGCATGGGAAGGATTTAAGCACTGCATGATCTGCTTCGGCCTCCAGTAGCTTTACTACTGTTTCAGCCTGTTTCTTCTCCACATCCTCATCAGAGGATTCATCTTCTTCTTCCTCCTCATTAATCTGCTCTAAGTGATCAGCAGATGGAGGACTGGCCGTGTGAGCGGGGGAATAATCCTTTTCTGGATTGGGATCAAAGGAGGAGATGGGGGCAACATCCTCTGGTGGACCCCCAACCAGAATCTCCTCATCCTCAACCTCCTGTTGAGGGATAGATGTTTCCAGAACAACAGGTTCCCGAACCATGACTTCTTCCACTGGTTCAGCAAGTTTTTGTAGTCGTCTCCTCTTGGGATTTGGTTGTTGAGCAGCCGTAGAAGCATCAGTATCCACTGAGCTTGCTCTTCTGGTTACTCTCTTCGAAGGGGTTCTTTCCACTGGCTTATCCTTGGTGACCTCAGATTTGGTTGATCTTTCTGTAGGGGAAGATGGTGGAATCCAGATTGGATTGGAGCTTCCCATCTCCATCAGAGCGTTAACGTGTACTGGATCAGTCACCTTGGCAATCAGGTTAGCTGTGATTCCCATAGACATTTCGATCTGGTGTTGGTCCTTGGGAAATTGCAGTCTATCGTTGAACTCAATCACATCATCCCATCTGTGTTGTTTGAAGAAAGTTTCCAGCATGTAGCTGATCTTGGTGGAATGCCTCAGGCTGCTTCTCCTTACTTCAATGCCTGGGCTTACTCCTTTTACAAACGTAATCATCTTGGCCTCCTTTGCCAATAAATCAAAAAGAATCCTGCTCCAGTTTACTGGCAGATTCAATACTACCGCGGCAAGGATCTTGAACTTTTCTGGTGTGACTTGGTCGTAGGAACCATTGTGATTCATAAAAATTCTCTGGACGAATTCGAATACGATCTTGAATTCAGGCGCAAGCAGGCCCCTATTGAACATTCTGTTTGTATAGTGAATGGGCACTACCATCACTGTCTCTATTGCCTCTTGTAATTATTCTTCAGTGATGTCTCCAAGAGTGAGACCTTCATCTCGCAGTTTGTAGACTTCATCTATAATATTCAGTACGTTGTATGTTGTGTTTCTGATAGTATTTCCCTTGCTTACTCGAATGGTGGCTTCATTCCCACCTTTCTCTCCTTGCCATGAGAGATAGAAGGTTGCCACTTCCTTCGGCAAGAATTGGAGAGGGTGTGTGGTGATGATGTTGTGAAATCCTACATTAAAGATAAAGGAAATATAGGTGAACACCATTCTTCCATCAATGAAGTATGAGTGCTCAACAATTTAAGCAATATCGAATATCAAATTCCACGCTTCAATATATGTTCACATATGCATGCTAATGGATAAAACTTGTTTTTCAATACGGGTTTAAGGAGATTCAGAGCATTCAAGATATATAAAACAATTTAAAGAAAACTCATAAAATGGAAACCTTTGCAGCTTTTAACAAGGGCGAGAGCCTTATCTAGTTTGTGAAAGCCATAGCTGTCAAGAACAGCAAATTGATCTTGATGAATATATGGGTTCAGAAATTTCACTTGCTCGAGAAACATAGTTGATTTTGGAGCCATTTTGATAGATAGATTTTTTTGAAGGGTTTGAGAGAGTTTGGAATGGAGAAAAATTTGCTAAGTGTAGGTCGAAGAAGAAGAGTGTAGGTGATAGTCAAACAGTTTAACACATATATATATATAGGAAAATGATAAATGGTGTAGATTAAAAGAAAATAAGATTGAGGGTTTTGATTTATTCTTCCCATTTTACTTTCCCGCTTTTCTGAATTATAGACGTGCAGTCTATCACCGCCCCTACTCTGCGTCAGATACACGCGCTTTTGATCCTAGGGTTGTTGTGCAGCGCGTGTTGGTTTGAGCCGTCAATTGCTTCCTTTTTCTTGATTTGATAAATATCTTCGAGATCACCTTTTCCAAACATAGTACTAATCATCACAAAAATAAAAGATAAGGTATATTTTGTCAGAATTTAGACATATAGGCTATGATTAAGAGTGAGATAATCGCCGTAATTAGATTTATTCTTTTGACATTCCCCCTTGACTAAGTAATGAGAATATAAAGAAAAAAATAATTAATATCCACGTGGCAATTAGCCGTCTGTTGTAGTCAATCTCCTAATTAACGATCTGTTGTCACCACTATCGATCTATTTATACTAATTTCGATTTTTGACATCGATCTTGTGTGATGATCTGTTAATACTTCCCGGTTGGAATTTAATCGATCTGTTGATCATTAACTTGCACTTAGATGATCTGGTGTCAATTCCCAGTTGGAATTTTACATGATCTGTTCTTCATCAATCTATACTTTGATGATCTGGTACTAATTCCCTGTTGGAATTTTACTTGATCTGTGACCTGTCAATCTGTATTATGTCAATCTGGTTCTCTCTTCCAGATTTAACAATCCTAATTTACCACAAAGCAACTTGAATCTTTCTTCTGGTAATGCTTTAGTAAGAATGTCTGCTCTCTATATTTTAGTATGTATCTTCTCGATCTGTACATGCTTTCTTTCAACATGATCCCTTATAAAGTGATGTCTCACATCCACATGTTTGCATCTGGTATGCAACACATGATTCTGTGTGATTGCTATAGCACTTGAGCAATCACAGAAAATAGGTATTTCCTTGACATCGATCTCATAGTCTTTGAGCTGTTGTTTTAACCAGAGTATTTGTGCACAACAACTTTCAGCTGCCATATATTCAGCTTCTGTGGTTGATGTGGCAACATATGTCAGTTTCTTTGAGAACCAAGAGATCAGTTTATTTCCTATAAACTAACATGTGCCAGATGTTGACTTTCTGTCCAGCTTACATCCAGCATAATCTGAGTCTGTGTATCCAATTAGCTCAAAGTTGTCTTCACATGGATACCATAATCCAATATGAGCTGTTCCCTTAAGATATCTTAATATCTTCTTAGCTGCTTCCATGTGAGACTCTTTGGGGTTTGCTTGATATCTTGCACATACTCCTACTGCATATGTAATGTCAGGTCGACTGGCAGTTAGATAGAGTAATGATCCTATGATCCCTCTGTATTGAGTAATATTTGTTGGTTTTCCCTCTGGATCAGGATCAATTTTTCCGTTGGTCTGCATTGGAATCTTAACAGGTTTACTGTCTTTTACTTCAAACTTAGTCAGCAGATCGTGAATATACTTTGCTTGCTTAATGAAGATGCCATCTGGTAACTTCTTGACCTGCAAACCTAGAAAGAAACTCATCTCGCCCATCATGGACATTTGATACATATTTTTCATAAGTTCAGCAAATTTATCACATAAATGAGTAGATTGGGATCCAAATATGATATAATCTACATAGATCTGTACTAGAAGGACATTCTCTTTGACTTTGATGATGAACAAGGTCTTGTCAACTGATCCTCTTCTGAAACCAGATTCTAGTAGAAATGTTGACAATGTCTCATACCAAGCTCTAGGAGCTTATTTTAGACCGTAGACTGCTTTTGTCAATCTGTATACTTTTTGATTTGGATCTGCTTCCTCAAATCCAGGTGGCTGTTCCACATAGAATTCCTCTTCAAGAATACCATTTAGAAAGACACTTTTGACATCCATCCGGTATACCTTGAACATTTTATGTGCAGCATATGCTAAGACCAGCCTTATTGCTTCTAGTCTGGCTACGGGTGCAAATGTTTCATCAATATCAATGCCTTCTTGTTGATTATAGCCTTTAGCTACTAATCTGGCTTTGTTTCTGACTATTTCACCATTCTCATCTCGTTTATTTTTGAACACCCATTTTACACCTATTACTCCTTGGTGTTTGGGTCTATCTACGAGATACCAGACCTCATTTCTTTTGAACTCATTAAGTTCTTCTTGCATAGCTGTTATCCAGTCTGCATCTTGTAGTGCTTCATGAGCATCAGTTTGTTCAATGCGAGATAGATAGCAACTTAACAAGGCACTTTCTCCATGCATTTTTCTGGTCTTCACACGATCTGATGGGTTTCCAACAATCTGTTCTGGTGGATGATCTTGTATCTACCTCCTTCTCCTGGTCATCTCTTCATCAGATATCTCAGGATCAGGTTGATCTGTTGGTTCCTCAAATTCAGTGTGAGCTATTGATGAATCTTGGAATGGATTCTCATCTGCTTCCATTTCAGGATTTAGATTTTCATGTTGATCATCAACTGCAATGACTGTTTCATTGCTTTCATTTGGTGATCTGTTTTCATCCAGTTCATGTTGGATTGTTCCCCCTTGCTGATGATCTCGTCATCATCACCTTTTGAGTTCCATATTAGAATATCTTGCAGTAACATCTCATTCATCTTTCTTGTAGTCATCTGGTTTTCTGTCTGTTTATCATCTGGTGATCTGTACTCAACAATAGACTCATCAAAAACAATATGAGGTGTTACCTCCACAATATGAGAGTTCTTGTTGTAGACTCGATACACTTTACTGACATCAGAATATGCTAAGAATATTCCAGGATCAGTTTTGCTATCAAAAGTCTTCAATTGAGATTTCTCATTATTATGTATGTAACACAGGCAACCGAAAGTGCGAAAGTAAGAGATCTTAGGCTTTCTATTGTTCCAGATCTCGTATGGTGTCTTTCCATGTCTGAGTGTGATTGATGATCTGTTTTGAGTATAACAGGCTGTGTATATAGCTTCTGCCCAGAACTTCTTTGGTAGATTGGTTGCATTTAGCATAGTACGAGCTGCCTCTTTTAGTGATTTGTTTCGCCTTTCAACAACTCCATTGTGTTGAGGAGTTCTAGCAGCTGAAGTTTGATGAGTGATCCCCATCTTATTGCAGTATGCTTCAATCTTTTTGTTGAGAAATTATTTTCCTCGATCTGTTCTGATAGTAGTTATACTCATCTCCTTCTGTTTGGTGATCTTGTGTAGAAAATCAGGAAGTTTGGCCAGAGTCTCTTTCTTCTTTACTAGAAAGATTTCCCAGGTGAACCTTGAGTAGTCATCTATGATTACTAAGGTGTATTTTCTTCCATTTATGCTTAGTGGTTTTACTGGTCCAAACAGATCTAGATGCAAAAGCTCCAATATTCTTGATGTTGAGTGAGCTGTTTTGCTTGTAAAGGATGATCTGGTCTGCTTTCCAGCTTGACAAGCCTCACATATATGATCTTTATCATATACTTGATCTGGTAGTCCTTCCACTAATTTCTCTTTTGCAATCTTGTTGATTGACTTGAAGTTTAGATGACTCAATCTCTTGTGCCATAACCAGCTTGTTTCTGATACAATTTTAGTAACTAAACAAGTCTCGATCTGGTTTGTCCACTGGACAATGTATAACCTGTCCTGCAATTTTCCGGTAAGGAGTATCTCATCTGCTTCCTTGTTCTTAACAAGACAGTTGTTAGTATCAAAGATGATCTGATTACCATTTGCACAAAATTGACTTACTGAAAACAGATTGTGGCTAAGACCCTCAACATATGATACATTTGAGATGGTAGTCTTGCCAACCTTTACATTTCCATATCCTCTGGTGTATCCTCTAGAGTTACATCCAAAAGTGACATGTGGTCCTGGTTTTTCAATGTAATCTGATAGTAGGTTCTTGTCACATGTCATGCATGTGCTTTGAACAGCCAGTATCTATTATCCAGATTGTTCCTCTTGCTATCTTGTTTCTTCTTGTAGTCTTCTAGTCCTACAATTAATTAAACTTAGCTACCCTTCATCGTTTGGGTGCTTGGTTATTAGCAAATGTTCCCTTTTTAATCCAGAACATTTTTGTGTTAGGAACCGATATATAGCAAGTAATGATGTTTCCATTATCATCAACTCTAGATAGTGAATAAAATTCAGATGGATGATATCTTTCTATTCCATCATTCTTCAATCTCTTCATAATAGATAATGCCTTGTTGATATTCTTTGTCCTGTTGACATTCTTTTTATGATCTGTTTTTGTGTAATGAGCTGGTTGACCCTTTGTTTGGTAGTTTTGTCTGTACCCGGTTTCTTTTATCATCATCTTATGGGGATGGCCTTTCTTGTTCTTCAAATCTATTACTTGATCTGGTATTTGCTTTCTCTCGGGTACAAATTTTGTAGCTTCCGAAGGCTTCTCTGAGTGACCTGGATATCCTAATCCAGATGTGCTCTTTTGTTGCAGGTTGATTAGCAACTTAGCACGTTCATCACTTTTGTAGATCATTTCTTTGCCTTTCCTTATTTTCTCTTCGGCAACATTGTTTCTTGTAATAAGATCCTTAACCTTTGAGTTTAGTGAATGAATCTCACTATCTTTTCCCTTAATTTGTTCTTCCAGATCAGTTATTTTGACAACAAATTGGGTGTTTGTTGTGCTCAATATCTGTTCAGATTTCTTCAGCCTGTCATTTTCTTCTACAACTTCTCTAAACAGTCTCTTGATGCTCGAATAGCTTTTGAACATCTCATTACCTTCTTCCCATGAGTATTCAGATTTTTCTTCTATTTCCTGTTCCAGATCATGATCATTTGAAGAGTTGGTGTTGCAAGAATTTATCTCGACTTCATCCAGACCGTTGTCTAATCCCATATAGCATTCATCCCAGCTTTCTTCTTCATTAGCATAGAATGCTTCATCATTCTCTGATGTGCTATCTGAGAAATGGCTTGAGCTGCTTGATTCTTCTTCAGCTAGCATGGCCTTGCGCTCATATTTGAGTTTTCGATCTCTTTTTGCTCTTAACTCTTCTCTTTGGCTTTTGGACAGATCAGGACAGTCTGTCTTGAAATGACATGTTCTGCCACATCCAAAACAAGTGTAATCTGTTGAGTTAGATGTTTTAGAAGGTTTACCTGTTTGATGGTTAGATTCATCTTTGCTATCAGATTGATTATTGTCGCGTTTCTTGTAGAATTTGTTTTTATTATCTTTGTAGAAACGTCTAAATTTCTTCGATCTGACCTCCATCTTGTCCATACATTTAGCAATCATTGCAAACTCTTTTAGCAGTTTGTCGTAGCATTTTTCTTCATCTGGTGCAGTAGGCTCAGAAGGTTCATCTGGTTTGCTCTTCGCTTTGAAGGCTACTTCTTTGTCCTTCTTCGAGCTACTTTCTGCCTTTTTGGATAGATGATCTGGTCCACGAATTCTTTGTATATCACATTCATGGCCTTCAAGATGATCAAATAGGGCTTCTGTAGAGAGTTCATTGAAGTCTGCACGAAGTGGTTGCATTGCAGCATATATCTCCCAGCTAGGTGGTAGTGCTCTGAGTACTTTCATGTTTTTCTCTCTTTGAGTATATTTGTTCTTTTTAAACGTAGATATCTCAAGTAAGATTCCAGTGAATCTTGTTTTCATTTGTTCGATGGTCTCGCCTGTTTTCATTTTGAATTCATCGTATTTGTTGCAGGCAAGTGACAACTTGTTTTCAATCATGACTTCGGATCCTAGACACACAAGTCTCTTAAGGCTTTCCACATCTCTTTGGCAGTATCCAGATCTTGGATTTTGGCCAGATGTACACCTTTGACTGTGCTAGATATAATTCCCTTTGCGAAATCATCCAGATTAGCTTCGCGATGTTCCTCTGAAGTGTATTTTCTTGGATCTTTAGGAACTATCTGTGTTGTTACTCCAGTTGAAGTAATTACCGTCTTTTCTTCAGTGATCTCTAGTGGACCTTCTTCAATTACTTTCCACATCAGATAGTGATGGGCTTTGAGTATTGTTTTGATTATGAAACTCCATTCTCGATATCCTTGGATAGAGAATTCTTCACATGCCCTAACAACAGAAGATTCCATAGCAAATAGTATGCACGTGAATGAAAGTAGGTTTTCCTAGATCTATTCAAGTTGACCACGCAGGTATTAACCTTGTGAAACAAAACAATGGTCTTATGAACCACTGCTCTAATACCACTTGTTGGTCCCGAAAGAGCAAGGTTTGGTGTATGGGGGGGGGGGAATACACCAAATACAGACTTTTCAGTTTACTTGGTTGATTATTAGAGAGTTCAAGATATTCTTTAAACAAGAAGTTGCTTGGCAGATGACTAACCAGATCGATAGCATGTGAATCCAAACAGATTGCTCTCTAGTGTAAATACTTAGACAATAATGAGAGTGATCTTATTACTTTAAAAGTATTGTGTGTGCGGAAATATGGTGGACTTAGTTGGTGCTCTTATATAAAAAATCTTAATGATTAATCAGATTGTTAAAGCAGATTGATTGAGATGCAGTCTATATGGAAGTGTAAGGAGTTAGTAATAATAAACAACTGAAAGTAAATATGCAGAAAGATAAATAACACAGTTGTTTAACGTGGTTCGGGAAAACCCTACGTCCACGATCTGATCAAAACTAGACCAGATTATCCACTACTAGGATACTCTTCTTCTTTATACTCGTGGAGAACGAGCACAAGTATCAATCAAAACTAGAAGGATACTTATGCATGAAGTAAGGGTCGTGTCCCTTCACAACAGATTACCTCTACGTTACCACTAGAAAACTACTAGCTAGCAGGATGATGTCCTTTCTCTCGATAAGACAGACTTGAATCGAGGTTGGGTTGATGTGATATAGAATCACAAGCAGTTTGAAGCTCTTGAGTCTGATGTTGAGATTGATTGCTTGAGAGTGATTTTTGTCGATATAGCGTGTTGGTCCCGAAAGAGCAAGGTTTGGTGTATGGGGGGGGAATACACCAAATGCAAACTTTTCAGTTTACTTGACTAAATTAATCAGAGAGATGTAAGCTTTCTGATTTACAGATTGCTCAAAGTGATAGAACAGATTGATTTTCAATCAATTAGACTCTATCCAGATAAATTCTCTCAAGTGAGATATACAAAGCAGAAAGCAAGTGTGAACTTGTTTTCAAACTAAGTATTGTGTGCGGAATAATGGTGGACTTAGTTGGTGCTCTTGTTAAGAAAACCTTTTGAAAACTTAATCGAATATTTAGGAAGTTGATTAAGAATGCAGATTTGAATGAGTATGATAGATGCAGAATAAAAACAACTGAATATAAAATGCAGAATTTAAATAACACAGTTATTTTTACGTGGTTCGGGAAACCCCCTACGTCCACGATCTAATCCAAACTGGATTAGATATCCACTACTAGGATACTCTTCTTATTTAACCTCGCTGAGAACGAGCCACAAGTTCCAAGTACAAACTGGTTTGAAACTTGTGCACGAATAAGGGTCGTGTCCCTTTACAACTTACAGAAAACTACTGTAAACAGAGGCTATCTTCACGTTAATCCACTAGAAAACTACTAGCTAGTAAAGATCTCCTTCTCTCGATAAGACAGACTTGAATCGAGGTGGTTTGGTGTGATTATGATCACGAACAGGTTGAAGCTTAAGTCTGATTTAGAGATAGAGTGCTTGAAAGTGTTTCTGCTGTATAGCGCTTGTGAATATTCTTCTTTTTTTTTCAGACTTTAAATCTTCAAACATATATAGGCTCTGAATTTGAAATTCTAGCCGTTTGTTGATTGGCTTGATATGATTTGTTAATTGCCAATCAATCGTATCTCTTATTTCCTTGTAGATTTGTTGATTGAATCTTTTATGAATGGTAAGCAGATCATCTGTGATTTGCTTTCCTTCTTCATATCAATCAATGATTCAGTTTCTATTTCTTTGATGGAAAGTCTTTAATGCTTCATTGACAGATTTGATTATGCTCTATCTGGTTTGCTTCTACCCTTCTGGATGTATCCTTTCTGGTCTAGTGACTTTCTGGTTGAGATGCTTTTCTGGTTGGGCATACGTTAACCATTTTCTGGTTGAACTACTTTCTGGTAGACAATGCTTTCTGGTAGGAGTACTTTCTGCTTGAAACATCTTCCATCTTTTCTGTTTGAAGCCTTTCTGGTTTTAACTTTCTGTCAAAGTTGACTAGCTTCATTTTGAGACTTTCTGGTTTGAAACTTTCTGGTTTGAGATTCTCTGGTTTGTGACTCTCTGGTTTGAGATTCTCTGGTTTGAGACTCTCTGGTTTGAGATTCTCTGGTTTGAGATTCTCTGGTTTGAGATTC
>JAPKLX010000505.1:66981-78350 GCA_026898415.1 Leonotis leonurus
TTGGTTTGTTATTTATTATTGTTAAATATTAAATTACAAACAAGTCCATTTATTACAATTGTAGACTGTGTGGTGGATCGATGATCACAGAAGGTAACACAATAAAGTCACAATATAGACAGACTTGGATAGTCTAGTCGGTAAAGGTTGCGATATCATTTCGATGCGAATGACCTTAGCTCACAGAATGATGTCGGTATGTATAAGCAGATACACATACTTTCCGTATACATATTGAGTGGTTTAACAGTGCGATAAGTTCTAACATGCTGATATTTAGAACGAGGTCTTGAAAATTAATTCATTTCTTAATCTGTGATGATGACATTAGTATAGGCAGTTGATTGATTCATCAACTCTTGCGTGTTTTTTGTTACTCTAAATTGTGATGTTTTGGGTAGTAGTCATTGGCTTAGCTAGAAGTGCTCGACTGTCAGTCGTACAGAATCTCGTCTTGGTGACACGAGTTGATAAATCCGTGTGAGGCGTTCAAAAAGGTTTATTACATAAGAAACCCGACCGGTTGAGAATTTATTCTATATGTAATATTAAAGGTCTGAACCGGATCACTCACAAATAAATATATTAATTAATCGTGAGTTGTCAGCAAACTCAATTAATTAATAGATTTAGAAAATCTTAAACGCGGAAAATAATTAATGAGAAAATGGTTACATCCGTAATTCGAATGAATCAAGATGAGTTCAATATTTATCCTATAGTGGAGTCGATAAATATTTATAATAGAACTGCTCTTTGTTGCATTTACATGGAGTAATTAATTTAAGTTTAAAGGTTGGGCCAACCAATTAATTAAATTCAATTGGGCCCAAAAGGAGACTTGGAAATTAATTTAATCTAATTAAAGATTTTTCCAAGCCCATATTAATTTTAAATATAATTCAAATTTGAATTTGAATTATTGTTGTAACTGCATGAGATAAAGAGGGGATTATAGTTTCTATTATTTTGAATCTAATTCATTATCCTTAGAAGCCCTATCCTAGCCCACTATGTCTATAAATAGAGAATAAGAAGAAGCCAATTACTCTCTCCTACAAGTGAGAAACCGCCGTTGCATAAGAGATTTAATTCTCTTATTTTTTGAAAATTATACAGTATTCAAACGCTATAATTTTCTTTCTTCTTTTCTCCTAAATTACTAGATAGATTCGCCCACACGATATTCTAGTAGGTAGACGGGAATAGGATAGAAGTTCCTATGGTCGGATTAAGTGGAGATTTCGTTAAGGATTCAAATCGCTTCTCCACAGGCGGAGGACTAAGCATAAGGAGAATGTATAATTTATATTTCCGCATTATATTCTCTTATGTGCTTTAAGAATTAATTATTCATGTGATTTATTAAACCTACGGATCCTGCATTTTTGTGAGCCCCTCATACGGGTTCCATCAGAAGCCTGATGGTTGCTCTACATAGACTTCTTCCTTCAGTATGTCGTTTTGGAACGCGCTCTTCACATCCATTTGATAGACTTTGAACTTCGTGTGATGTGCATAGGCAAGGAAGAATCAAATCGCCTCTAATCTAGCTACTAGGGCGAAGGTTTCGTCGAAGTCTATTCCTTCTTCTTGACAGTAACGCATGGTCTGCTTTTAGCCTTAGTTGTTCGTCAGTGGTGGAGTCAGTGGGGGGGTTCAACGGTTGCTAGTGGCTGGACCACTTTAGCTTCAATTTGATTTCTTGTTTGAACGCCACTCTCGAGACTACCAATCACTGAATCAGAGGGATGATCTTCAATCCATCTTCTTCTTCGCTTCTGATCCTCTTCTGAGATGATAACCATATCAAGTGCTCCGGGACCAGGTATGATAGGTGTTTGAACATGGAATGGATCATCTTCTTCTTCATTCTGAGGGTCTGCTCTCCCTTGATTGTTGGCTCTTACATATTCAGTTTGTTGTTCAAGTTCCTGCAAAATAAGCTTGTTTGAACTGGCCAAAATATCGTGAGTAGCAACAATAATCTGAAGATTATTAGAATTAGAGTTACTACTCCCTGAAGTAGGTGGTGGAATCTCAGGTGTGAGATTTTCAGATTGTGTTGATACTTCAGGTGGGACTTCAGATTGGATTGCCTTCTTATTAGATGGAATCTCAGTGGTGAGATTTTCAGTGGCAACTTGAGGTAAGCTTTCAGGTTCAGGCACTGGAGTTCTAGCTTCTATAAACTCATTTTCCTTTTCCAATTTGAGTGTTGAGCCTTCTACCGGAATGCCTCTTCATCATCATCTTCAATGTTCCAGATGAGAACTTCTTTCGTTTGGTGTACTGAAGGTTGGAGATTTAGATTCTGAAATGTGATGACTTCAGTGTCCTTTAACTCGTACTAAAAAATAGATTCATCAAATATAACATGAGGTGTTACTTCCACCATCAGGCTACATTTATTAAGAACTCTATAGACAACACTCTCCTCTGAGTAACCAAGGAAAAAACCTGGATGAAATTTGCCATCAAAAGTTTTTAATTGTGTTTTGCCATTGTTATGGATATAACACATACAACCATAAGCACGAAGGTATTTAAGAGTAGGCTTCCTGTCATTCCATAATTCGTATAGAGTTTTGCCTTGGAGTGTGGTCAGGAGTGATCTGTTCTGAGTGTGGCAAGTTGTGTTGATTGCTTCAGCACATAATTTGTTTGGTATCCCTGAACTATTTAGCATAGTCCTTGCTGCTTCCTTCACTGATCTATTCCTCTTTTCTGCAACGCCATTTTGCTATGGAGTTCTTGCAGCTGAAGTCTAATGTTCAATCCCCATTTGCGCACAAAAATTTGATATCTTTCAGTTGAAGAATTCAGTTCCTTGAGCAGTGCGTATGATGATGGTGTTTGTTGACTTCTGATTCTTCAGCTTTTTTAGCAGAGCAAGGATGCACTCCATTATTTCAGTCTCGTGAAAAATAAACACTGTCCAAGTATAACGAGAAAAATCATCAATAATAACAAGACAATATTTTCTACCATTGACACTGAGTGGAGTCACAGGGCCAAAAAGGTCCATGTGTAAGAGTTGAAGAATCTTGCCAGTAGATGGGGCTTCTTTCAGTTTGAATGAAGCTTTGACTTGTTTTCGACTTTGGCATGCTCCGCAAACATGATCTTTGTCGAAGATGAGGTTTGACATTCCTCATACTAGACTATGTCTTGAAAGTCTGTTGATGACTTTGAAGTTCAGGTGACTCAGTCTGTTGTGCCATAGCCAGCTCTATTCTGAAGTGCTCTTTGAGACTAGACATGTTTCAAGGGAGGTGACTTTCCATTCTGCAGCATAAATATTTCCCACCCTGAATCATTTCATTATAGTAGTCTCATCAATTTTCCTGTAAATCCTGCACTCTTCAGAACCAAACACGACATTAAAACCTTTATCACACAATTGACTCACTGAGAGCAGATTGTGTTTCAGGCCAGAGACATATGATACATTATCTATTGAAACATTTCCTATAATGAGAGTACCATATCCTTTAGTGAAATCTTTTAATTTATCACCAAAGGTTACCTGAAGACCATCTTTCTCAATGTAGTTGGAGAGGGCTTCCTTTTGAAAAGTCATATGTCGTGTGCATCCACTGTCTATAATCCAGCTTGAATGCTCCTTTAGTGCACCTCTCCTTGGTCCTAGGCCCTGCAATTACTGAGTTTTAGGATCTAGTTGAGAACCAGACCCAGATTCAGTATGCATGCTATGCTTTTGCACCCATTGTTGCCTTATCTCAAAAGCTTCACAGTATGTAATTTCAGATTTATTCCTACCATATGTATAGTTTTTCTTTTTCAATCTAAAGCATGAAATTCAGTTTATAATGCCTTAGTTTAGAATCACAAACCTTCTCAGTTTAGAGAGAATAATCTAAACCTTTGCATATAAGAAGAAAAACAAAGTATGCCTATTAAACCACTAAAATCACATCAAAACGCAAGTAAAGATCAAGGTTGGAAGAAACTTTTAAAGAAATAGAATCATGTACTTAGTTTACCTTAATCCCACAACTTATATAAGACTTAAAAAAATCACATTTCTAAACAACAAGAGATTCATAAAACTAAAATTTCATAGCTTGAATCACAAGCTAATAACTTCAAAATAAAACTTAACTAAGGAGGAATATAGAAATAGGAATGAGTAGAAGAGTTACCTGTGCCTATCACTACACACTCAAGAACGGGAGACGGGCAAGGGATGGCTACGACGGCTGCTGCGATTGGCTACCGAAATAGCAGTCGGAGCGTCGATTTTCAAAGGCGGCGGCGGACATCGCTGGGGCAGCGAACTGAGGGAAATGAGAGCTCAAAAATTTGGGGCTTTTTCTTTAAAACTTCTCCTTTGCTCGATTTGAGAGATAAGGACTAGAACTCGTTGAGAAATTGGTCGGAGTTCAAAGCTTTGGCCAGAGAAAAAATTAAGAGAAAGAATGAGATTTGGGGGTATTTTGGACTGGAAATTGATAGGAGAGAAAGGAAGATATTCGAAGAGGAGTTAAACGATGCCAGTCTAATTGGGAGCCACCACGGCGGTGGCGATTTCACCGAGAGAAGGTAACAAGAGAAGTTGCATGTCTGTGTGAGGTTGAAGACGTATACCAACAAGAGAGATACTAGAGGAAGTAGAAGAGAAGATGATTTATTTGCTGGGGTAGTGATTAAAAGAAAAAGGAAATATATGTATGTGTATATATATATATATTATAATTAATAGCATATGAAAATAATTAATAAATAAAAGAGTCAATATATGCTAAGTCTACGGTCTTGTAAATTTATTAAGATGGGTCAAGCCTAAGTAGGCATATTACTCGATGCTTAAATAATTTGGGTTTGATATTATACATACAAAATGAGCTAATTGAAATAATATGTGGCGATTTTCATAATTTTTGTGGACTTCAAAATTATTAACTTGTGGGCTTGTTAATTTGATTGAACTACTATCATAAAATTAAATCAAAGTCTTGATTAACTAATTTAATTTGATTAATTTAATTATTTAGTTTGAGTAAGTAATAATTAATAGAAGATTAATTATTGAATTAAATACTTTAATTTTGATGATTAATAATTAATTACATGTGATCAAGTATTAAATTTGTTTAACCTTAATTAATATAATTAATTGGGATTAATTATTATTTAGATTATTTAAATCTTATTTTATTAATAATTAATTATAATTATTGATAGATTAATATTTATGATACTTAATTAATTTAGTGAACCTAAATTATTTAAATCAAGACATAAATCTTTTCAAAGGGTCTCTAATTACTCGAGCTTTAATAAAATTTTCAATTCTTATACCGGATTTAATTATCTCAATTATATTAATTGCAAGAAAGCAATTAATTAGTTATAGAATTAGTAACCGTTTGGTTTCCTTGAACGAAGTTAAGATTTTCGGAGAAAACAATAAGCTTAGATGTTATTTAATAGAAAATATATGAAATCCTAGAACCTATGAACCTTTATTTCTTCACTCGATAGAAATATTCTAAGAACTCGAATGTCTCTAAATGAGATTTGTTATCTAAAGGTTCGTCAAGGAAGTGATAACCAAGGAACGAGAAGGAGAACCAGGTTTACAATCTAATACTGGTTACCAGGTGGGTTTACTACAAACTATACTTTTGCTGTAATGAAGCATGTTAAAAGAAAATGTAAAATGATTTTTATGCATAAAATTGTTTGTATTTTATGTGTGACTGCTATCTGTGTTGAACCATCTGAGTGGTCAACGTATGTAATTGATCGGATCTTGAGCCATGTGAGTGTACTGGCCAAGGTTAGTGTACACAGAAGCCATGGATTGTGAGCCCATTGGGCCGGTTCCAGTGAAGGGATGTGTTTGCGGAAGAAGGCATTCTTCCCCAACGTAGTTACAGATATGGATAATACATAAAGGAAAAAAAAAACGGTATCGTACCAGGTTTATGAAAGGAAAATGAATGTTTAGTATTCAAAAGTTATTTTAAGATTCTTATGTTATAATGTTGAATGCATGATGATAAAATGATTTGTTTTAGGCATAACTCACGGAGTACATCAAGTACTCAGCCCTACTTGTATTTCCAAACACTTGCAGGTTGAACAGGTATGGCGTTGGGGGATGTGCTGAGAAGTTGATTGCTTATCTGTCAAGTTAACATTTTAGAAATAGGTTTATATCTTCACATATAAATCTATTTATTTTAAGTCTTCCGCTGAACTCCGTATTATTATCTTTTGTTATAGTTTTCTGGCTTCGTGAACCAGCAATATTGAACCTTATGATATTATGTTATTGACTTTGGTTAGCGAAATCCTTTTAGGCCTCGTCTTTCGAACCTTATACTGAAATTAAGCTTGTGGCCTAAACTCTTTTGTTAAAGTAATGCTATTCTCTTCATGTATATTTTGTCCAAGTGTTACTCAAATGTTAAAGTATGAGGTTCCACCCTTATGCCCCCTTTCTTTCCTGCTTCTTTTATCCAACCTCGAGTCAAGCCCCGATTGATCCATTCTCTGAAAATTGGGGCTGTGACAATATGTATTTAATTTTTAATCAAATTATAAATATATATGTATATATATGCGTATAAATAAATAAGTTAATATAATTTAAGTTTATTTTCATTAATATAAAAAAGATTTAATGAGTATATTTTGATACATATTTGATAATTCAATTAAATTAATGATTTTTGATTGTATATCATTATTAGATATTGAAACTCAACTTCAATATTATCTAAATACTAACTTTTCTAATACGACATTTATAAAATTAGTGATGTGTAACAAGACATATATCGATTTTGAGATGAGTACGCATGCATAAAATTTAAATAAATTGGTTTGATTTTATAATATTCAAATATAGTTTATTTTCATTAGTAATATTTATTTATAATATATATTTTATATACTCGAATTTATAACACATATTATTATATGGGCGTAAGATGAAAAATCAATTAGTTCACGATTCTGAACATTTGAAACCGGAACCGAACCACTTAATATACAGTTGTGATTCAGAATTTTAATAATCTTTGATGATTCGGTTTGCAAAATCGCCGATTATGATTCTTTTGAACACCTCTAATAATAATGAGTATTAGAATCATTTTTATTTTACTTCAAAACCAATATGAATATATAAATTAAATTCAAATATATTAAAAAATATATATTAAGTTGTTAGTACGAGTCTACTAATAGACAAGTTTACGAGGATTTAATATTTATAATATATATATATGTGTGTGTGTGTGTGTGTATATCAAGTTGTAAAATTTATTTTTTTCATTAATTTTAAATCAATTGCAAGTTTATCATAAGCAAGTCAACATAATTAACGGCTTTTACTATACATATTTAATATATGAATAAATAGTTTATATATCTATGATAACAAATAGTAATAAACAAAATAATGTCAAATAATTTTATAAATTCTAGAAAATATTAATCACGTCGAATTTCGACGGACAACAATCTAGTATAATATTATATATGATTAATATATAGATAAAATTCAAAAAATTTAGAAAAATAAGAAAAAGAAATGAGAGACTAAGAGGATTTCAAGATTGAGATGAACTACTTGAGCCGAACTTGTATTATCGTATAGATTAGATAGATTATTGCATGTCCAAAAACTTAGTTTTATGACCATTCATTTCTACCACAAAATATAAATTGTCAATCCTTTTCAAAGGAGAAGATGTCGCTTTGCTCCACCATGTAATAACCAGAAATATACTATTTTTAACTTTTCCCCTATAAATGCATCTCAAAACTAAAACTTCTAAAACAAACCAAGATTTGAGATATTGTATTGATAGTAATACAAAACTTACAAGAAATTAATGGCAAGCATGGCATTCACGAGCTCTCTTACAAGGCTTCAATCCGTCCTTCGCAAATCTTGTCCTGCAAAGTATAATCAGGTAAAATAACTTTTGATCTCACTGGGAAAAGCGAAAGTTGAAGTTCACATATCAAATACTTCAACGCTTGAGAACATATTCGACCTCTCACACATACAAACATCAAATTTATGTTTATTATTATTATATATATATATATACACACACACACATATTTATTAAATAGGACATGGCCTTAAATGAGAATCGGTGCTTAGGTGGGAACTAAAAATCAATTTGGATCGTTGATCTTTATAAAATCTATTATTCAGATTATGTATGCATCAAATTTATACATATAAAGCATTGAAATTATGATGTATTGATTAATTCATAAAAATGCATTATCATATTATGCAATAAAATATTCTGTGTAATGTATCAAAATAAGACGTAAAATGCATAAATTTTAGTTACTATCAAAAATTTGGTTCTCTCCCACCCCTATTAACCCTATTAAACATATTATACACTATATTGTTTTATAGGGATAAATCAAATGAGAACAAGTCTTACATATAGTTGGTTCTGAGTTTGGTTCATATTATTTGATTTAATAGTAAATTCGAACCCGAGCTCGAACTCCATTCGAGTTTGTTAAAAAACTTATTTACTAATTAAAATATTTTGTTAATAAATATTTATATTAATTTGATAAGTTTATGAACTAGTTTGTATATAAAGTTCGCAAACTATTCAAAGCTTGACTCATTTTTAAGGTTTGTAAACAAACTATTTAACAAAATTTGCGAACTATTCGAAACTCGTTTCGTAAAATTTATATTCAAACATGTTTGCGAACCTTTCAAATCTAATAAAAATAGGTTTGATTTCAACTCAAAAAATTATTCAAGCTCAATCTGAGGCTCGAGTTCGGTTCGTTTAGTAAACGAATGAATTTCAAACGAATTTTTATTAAATCGAGCTTCAAATAATTCATCAATAAAATTCAAACGTACTTTTGTCAACTTAAGCTCCGTATACAAATAATTTGATCTATTTACACCCTTATTAATATACATACTCATATGACTATTTCAATAATTAATTGAAATATTAATATTATGTCTGTTTGATTGGTCAGCCTTGAATGTAAAATAATTCAATTTAATCACATGCATGTTTAGCTTGAATAACAACGATCAATATTATGCATGCCAATCAAACACATCGCTCTCGTTAAATATGGACTTAAATTTCGAATGAAAGTTTAGATCAATTATTTCAAATAATATATTCGATTCGATAATGAAGTTAATTAACAGATAATCGATAGTCGCAATTTAATTTTTAATAGCGAATCAATGATCAGATAGTATTTTTTGCGATCCGATAACTGATTGGATATGATCGAATAATCGAATTTTAAATTAAAAAATTATGTATTTTATATTTTAAACATATTATATATTTGTGATCCAATAACTGATTGGATATATATATATATATATATATTTATTTATTTCTATATATATATATTAATTTTAATAATTATTCTATTTTATTGAAAAATTGAAATGAAAACTATAAAAAATAGAGTTGATATTAAATTTTATTTTATTTATTTTTTGATTTTCTTATAAAAAAATTCGATTAATTTGAATATTCGAATAACCAATCCCATCCAACTAATTAAACGGTTATCGGATAACTGAAATTCATAAAGTGGATCAGTTGTGTATAATATATTTCGATCAAAATGTATGCGAATAACCACAATTTGCGATTTTGATTATCCGAACCGCACCGACTTCCACCTCTAACTTAAATCATGAATTTTTATTTTTAGTTTTATATATAAAGTGTTTATTAAAAAATTGGAATGAATTATTAATTTATATTATAGGCAAAAAGATGTTATGGAGTGAAGAACAACTTTGATGGGGCGGCCAACAAAGGCTGCGACGCTGCGAAAAAGGGTGTCGATGCGGCAAAGAGAAGTGCCGATGATATCAAGAAAGAGGCTTTCGCCGCTGCAGATAATGTACGTATCCCTAATTACCAATACTTTATCAACAATGTTGCATTAATTAAAAGAGAAAAATACAAAAGAAATAAATCATAGATAATAAAATTAGGTCAAATTCAAAGAGGTTTTTTACTCAAAACTTATGCTACGAATTTTTTTACTCAAAACTTATAAATGGTATATGAGTTTCCTAGTGAAAATATGGATTATCAAATAACGAAAATATGCATCATTTTCGGGAGACCGCATGTATTTCCGTAGACCCATTTGTGTTTTTAAATCGTGTAAGGATATGAATGATTTTAATTTTCATTTATTAATGTATCGTTTACTTTGAATAATAATATAGATTGATAAAATTAATTCAAACTAATTCAATATTTACTTTGATGGATAAACAATGTATTACTTGATTTTGAACTAATTTAATAATTTTATCCTTTAAATAATTAATCCTATGTTTTATTAATTCAACTAATCACTCAAAGTAAACCAGTCTTTATAATCTCAAACTAACCATTTAGCTAATTTTGGTACCTCTTGTATATAATTTTAATGTATTATAGTTTATAAGTGAACTAGAAAATATATTGTGTCTAATTTAATTAATAATGATAATTTTCCACTAGCACTATTGTATTAAAGTCCATTAGCATTTAGAGTTTAGATTTCATAGTATTTGAATGAATACTATGAAATCTCATGTGTTTGAATGAATGGAAAACGAAACAGGCTGGTCAGAAGGCTGGTGATGTGGTGGGAAAGATGTCGGGAACAGCGCAAGAAGCGGCAAATAAGATGAAGCAAGCGGCACAAGAAGCCGCCGGAAAAGTTCAACAGACAGCGGAGGGAGCATGGGGCACCGTCAAAGATACCACCCAAAAGATGAAGGACAATGTGGTCGGAAAAGCTGATGCCTCCGCCGACTCTGCTAAAGCTGCCGTCAGAGATGGGGCTGCCAAAGTTGATCGTGCCGTTAACTCTAAGAAATTTTGAAATCAAACTCATCTACTATTGTTATTTCTAATTTGATATATACTTTTTTATATTTCATTTGTAATGCATGCACTATTTAGGGAATAATTCGGCCTGTTTAGTCGGCTGTGGTAAAGCATATAGGAGTTACACATTTATAGGTATATCTTGAAGAAATTGTGTAATGGCCGTAAAATTTTTTCTATTTATTTATCATGTATCAGAAATCGCGATAATAAAATTTCGTATATAAATTAAAATGTCGATTAGCTAATTGATATTAGTAGCTATTATTTTCGTGCGCTTTATAGTCTTTGTGTAATGATAGATATTATGTAAGCTCGTTTAGATAATGTGATTATTTAAAAGACGTACTAATTAAAAGTATTTCGGTGCATGATCGATAGTCAAAGTTCGAGGAGATAATTAAATTACTTAGAAGAGGATTTAACAATTAGTAGTGTAGTTATATACCATAGAAGGGTATATTA
>JAPKLX010000505.1:103941-119429 GCA_026898415.1 Leonotis leonurus
AGCGCAACTCGCTGAAAGGCAGGAGACTGCTAGGATTTCTCCCAACACTCGTCCTCGAGTTATGAAACTCAAGAAAGTGCTAAAAATTCTCAGAAGAAAGGTGCTATGTCTGTGGATTAGTTCTTTCTCAAAATTAAAGGCTATGCAGATCAATTAAGTGCAGCGGGTCATGTTATATATGATGATGACCTTGGATATTATATTTTAAGTGGTTTTGGTCCTGAGTTTGAAGCTGCTATTGTAAATCTAATGCATAGATCTCCAACTCCTTCTTTGCAGGAAATGCAATATGTGCTTCACTCTCATGAAATAATGCTGCAACAAGCCAATGGTTCTGTCACTGATCATATTGTTTACTATGTAGCTCGTGGTGGTGGCAGAGGAGCTCGTGGTGGCCGTAGTTGTAATACCCCGCTCTTTTAGTAATAAAACTTTTGTGCAATACACCATGTTAGAATTTTAATATTATAATAGAAGGTGGAAGAATTCACAAGAATCCGACGTTAGTATGAAATAATGATATTTACTATTTATTTAGGGAGTCTTACTATTAATTATTTTTGAAAAGATTATGATTAGTAAATCTTAACTTGATAATTGAAGTAATTATAGAATAACACAATTATATGCAATGTAAGAAGTATATTTATACACAGTCATCAAATGGTATAATAACAAAACCCATGATACAAGTCAAGTCACGCCTAATCTAAATTCTACTCTACCATGCTACCAAATTGAAATAAGAAGGAAAAGATTGAAATCTATTCTACTATTATCAATTCAAGCAATGATAAGGAAATGACAAATCAGGTTGTACAAATGCCATTGTTGAGTAGAGATAAATTCGAAGAAATTGTTCGAATTGTGTAATCTTCAGTTCAACCATACCACACTTAGTTGTTAGGAGCAAATAAAAAGAAAGAAGAGAGTCATTCTCATTTCAATAGGAAATTCCTTAGCGAAAGCAAGCCAGAACACAGTAGTTCTTTGTAAGGTAACTAAGATCCAAACTTTTAGTTTTAATGATTCATATTTATCGCTTTTAAGATAATGTTCAAAATACTAATAGAACACATAGAAATCCAAGTCCTTTTCTTCTACTTCTTACTAATGAAACTTAGAAATCAAGGCATAAATTTAGAAAATAGAAAACTATGAATATGCTAAATATTCAATTTAAAGCATAACAATGAACTTAGAACTTCAACCAGACAGAAAACTGAAACCTCTCTTATAACATATCGATGTTTTGGATTATAATCAAAATCTAACTCACATATCAAATCATTTATTAGAAATTTAAAATTTCAGAGATGCAAGACATGATTCATAAATTTAGACAAGTTCTCACAGAATAACAAATAGAACAACCATATATTTTAAAATCTAAAGACACCCTTAGGAACAATGCTTAAAATAAACAGGAGACTTACCAACTGACTTAAGGATTTTCGTTGAACAGAACAACAATCGAACATCCCACCCTCACACTCGAACAATAGAAGTTAAAAATAAATAAATATGCAGAAGATTTTAAATATAAATTCAAAAAAAATTAGAGTTAACCAAACTTTTGAATGAGAAGAGGAGTTGAGAAAGTTAGGTGGTCTTCGGCCAAGTAGTCGAGATCGAAGGGGAGATGAGAGAAGAGACAAGGAAATGACTAGCAAAAAGAGAGAGAATCTGAGAAAAAAATTGAGAGCATAGAGATTGAGGAATGAGGGAGAAAGGTAAGTCACCTGACGAAGAAGGTGCGGCGGCGGCGAAGGGTGACACTTGGAGGCGACGGCTGCTCCACGGTTGCTATTGATTCGAGATGGGAGATAGAGAGAAGGATTCAACCGAGGGAGGAGGAGAAGAGAAGTGTGTAGAGTTTGGGTATGGTGTTGTGCCACAATTGAAATGAGATGAGAGTGAGAAGAGTAGAGGGAGAGAGAGAGATCGAGAGTGGGGGAGGGGAGAAGAAAATGATTTAGGGTGTTTTAGTGGGTGTTTAAGTCTGGACCGGGTTTTGGGCCGGGTAGGATAGGGAGAGGGCCGAGTTCTCACTTAAATGGTTTGGCTAAAGATAATTTAAAATGAGCTGATAATTACAATTTGAAAGAGTGGGCTAGTATTTTAATTCATCTGAGTTAAGTTTTAATTAATGATATTAAGTCCAATCTTTATATAATATAATATAATTAATTAGGAGTGTTATTAATCTATAATGATTTAATTAAAATATTATAACTTGAGAATTTGCAATATTTAAATAGATGTATTAGTTATTACTCCAGTGTAAATTCAGTTTGATAAATTAAATAGACTAGGATTCTATAATTTGAAGCCTGATTTAAGAATCCTACAAGATACTTCAACAAAATAATGTAATTATTCGAGTACTAGTCGAATTAAATAATAATATAAAAAAGCTAGAATACTTCGATAAATTATATGAATTACAGTTCCTCCCAAATAGAACATAATACTCAATTGGAGTATCTCACATCGCAAGATTCAATTAAGGTTACGCCGGGAGGGAATATTAAACAAGGAGGAGTCGCACTCTATTAGGAGAGGAAGCAAGTCAGGTAGACTTTCTTATAAAAAAGTCAAAATGTGTGTGCCTGTTTAGTACGTTTTTGTTATGTTTTTGGTCTTCGTGTCGTTTTGTTTAGAGTATTAGATTGTTTATTTTCGTACTCTTTTTAGTACGTTTTTACGCAGGGTCGTGTGTTTTCGTGCTTTGGATGTAGGGTGAGGAAATGAAAGAAGAATGGAGCTGGAAGTGTTTCCTTGTGCGTCGCCATGCAAAACCGAGAAAATCGGATGGGATCTTGTTAGGAGTCACGGGCAAAAGACGAGAGGAGAAAGAACATGAGAGCATGGCCATACGCAAAATTGTTGCGTTTTGCGCAATAATTTTGTTTTGGCTCGTTCTTCTTCGTTACAACTCCGAATTTGGATCCGTCTGCGGCTACGGATTCCTATCGAGACAAGCTTCAATTCCAAATTTCAAAAATTTTTGTATTTTGCACAGACCAGCAGTCGCTGGGCCTGTGCTGCAGCAGCGGACAGAGACTGCAAGCCAGCTGCCGCTGGCTAGCAGTTGCAGGCGGATTTTTAAGTCTTTTGGGCGTCATTTTCAGTACTCTCTCTCACCACCTATGTAACATAGATAGAACTTCTTCAACATACTTTTTATTGCTTTGTTAGTTTAGGATGTTGTGAATTACGATGGATTGAAGTGGAATCCAAGTTTGGATCCATACGTTTCAAGTAGTAAGATTCCTTTCTATGGTTTCCGTTTGTGATTCTACCATGTATATCATGCTTGACTAGATCCTTACTAAGATTGAGTGTTTATATTCTTATTTGATATTTGATTGATGTATGCTCGTTGATTAACTTTTTTTGTATGAAAATTAGTGCTTGATCACTATTAATTTCTTATGTATAAGTTAAGTAGACCGATCATCTGCTTGACAGGAGTCCTAGGGTTAATCAACATTATTCTTAACCGGAAACGTGAGAATAATAATTTATATAAGATTAAGTAATTACTAAAGGTGTGAACTGTATACGAAAGTTAAGATCGCGGCTTAGTGTATTAATACGGAAGTAATTTGCTAGGCAACCTTTAGTGTGCTTGATTGAGTATGAATGCATGATCAATTAGACATTGAATATGAATTAAACACCTGGTTCTAAAGCTTCAATCCGTTGGTATTCATTTTTAATTGCTTTTGATTTATTTATTTATTATTATATCTTATGGTCATAGTATGTTTAGGATTTCCCTTTTCTTGTTTTAATAACACTTAGGATTAGAGCCGCCTTGTTAAGCTTTCCATCGAGATCCGACCGGGGTTAGCTTGCTACATGCAATCGATCTCGTAATAATTTGCGAGAACCTAGAGTACACACTTTAGGCTAAATAAATTTGGTGCCGTTGCCGGGGATAGCTTTAGGCGTTTTTTATTCTAAGTGTTATTTGTGTCGTTCGTTATTTTTCTTTTTGTCTTGTTTTGTATTGTTTCGTGGGTGTTATGCTTTGATTTTTGTTGTGTTGTGCAGGTATTCGACTTAGGGAATTATTCGGTTTCCAACCAAATTAATTCACATAGGAGAATGTCATGTCGAGCTCGAGACATTAAATGAGCATTGCATTTGTTTTTATTTCAGTTCTTTTGTTATTTCACTTTTAGTATTTCTTCCTTTGCATAATAAATAAATAGTTTACTAACGACCTTAAGTTGCAGGTAAACACAGTCTCCTCAATCATCCCCAACCTCCTCTTACATCCGACTATCAGGATCCATAGGATCCTCCGGCGTATTAGCTTTCTTCGTTTTCTTTTTCTTTTATGTTTTCATTTTTATTTCTTTATTTGTTTTGTTTTATGTTTTGTTTGTTTTGTTCTTTTATGTAGGTACCAACTCTAGGAGTCACCTGACTTTTGGGCTTGTTGTCGGCTATTTGTTATCAGGAAAGTCTTCATGACTCCTCTTCTTTAGTTCCTAGTACGAGGGCGTAGTAGGATTTAAGTGTGGGGGAGTGGTTTTTGTTTTTAGTCTATGTTGTCCCCGTCTTAATGATTTGTACGTCTACTTTCTTATTCGATCACTATGTGTTGATAAATGTTGATTGTTGATATGTGAGTCCAGTATGTGTTATGATTGGTGGTAGACTTAGTTAGGTTCGGTTCTTGATTGGGCTAGGTTGTATAGTTGAGATTTTACGTGGGACATGTTGCTTTGCTAGTTGGTGTGTATAGTGATCATGATTTTGGATTATGAGTGACTACTCTCTAGAGTCTATGTGTCTGGTTCCCTTGAATAAAAAAAAATAATAAAAAAATAAAGAGTTTTAACTCTTCAAAAAAAAAGAATAATAAATGCTAGAATGACGTAATTGAGTAAGACGAGTCGAATTTGTGGGTTCTACTCCACTTATCATAGATAATGAGTATGGGAAACCACATCGGGACACTCAATGTGATCCATTGATGTTTAGATCTGATGATTATACCCTTACGCGGACTTGCTTGTTTACTTTAAGTTTAGGGGAACCAGATGTGTGGATAATAGGGAGATTTGAGATTGTGCGTATATCGTGATCATGTGCATATCGATAAACTTAGTAACGGGCAACACTACATCTTGATTGCATGACCGAATACAATTAGGAGTTGAATCTAATTTAAGTCTCGGTGTGAAGGTATGAATGGTGGTTGGGCTTGCATGTTAACTATTGATAAGAATCGATGCTTAAAGATTGAACTTTGCTTGAGGACAAGCAAATGATTAAGTGTGGGGGAGTTATTTAGTACATTTTTGTTATGTTTTTGGTCTTCGTGTCGTTTTAGAGTATTAGATTGTTTATTTTCATACTCTTTTAAGTTCGTTTTTACGCCGGTCGTGTGTTTTCGTGCTTTGGATGTAGGGTGAGGAAATGAGAGAAGAATGGAGCTAGAAGTGTTTCCTTGTACGTCGCCATGCAAAACCGAGAAAATCGGATGGGATCTTGTTAGGAGTCACGGGCAAAAGACGAGAGGAGAAAGAACGTGAGAGCATGGTCATACGCAAAATTGTTGCGCTATGAGCAATAAATTTTTTTTGGCTCGTTCTTCTTCGTTACAACTCCGAATTTGGATCCATTTGCGGCTACGGATTCCTATCAAGAAAAGCTTCAATTCTGCATTTTCAAAATTTTTATATTTTGCACAGACCAGCGGTCGCTGGGCTTATGCTCCATCAGCGGACAGAGACTGCAAGCCAACCCAGCGGCCGCTGGCTAGCAGTTGCAGGTGGATTTTTAAGTCTTTTGGGCGTCATTTTCAGTACTCTCTCTCACCACCTATGTAACATAGATAGAACTTCTTCAACATACTTTTTATTGCTTTGTTAGTTTAGGATGTTGTGAATTCCGATGGATTGAAGTGGAATCCAAGTTTGGATCCATACGTTTCAAGTAGTAAGCTTCCTTTCTATGGTTTCCGTTTGTGTTTCTACCATGTATATCATGCTTGACTAGATCCTTACAAGGATTGAATGTTTATGTTCTTATTTGATATTTGATTGATGTATGCTCGTTGATTAACTTTTTTTGTATGGAAATTAGTGCTTGATCACCATTAATTTCTTATGTATAAGTTAAGTAGACCGATCATCTGCTTGACAGGAGACCTAGGGTTAATCAACATTATTCTTAACCGGAAACATGAGAATAATAATTTATATAAGATTAAGTAATTACTAAAGGTGTGAACTGTATACGAAAGTCAAGATCGCGGCTTAGTGTATTAATACAGAAGTAATTTGCTAGGCAACCTTTAGTGTGCTTGATCGAGTATGAATGCATGATCAATTAGACATTGAATAGGAATTAAACACCTGGTTCTAAAGCTTCAATCCGTTGGTATTCATTTTTAATTGCTTTTGATTTATTTATTATTATTATATCTTATAGTCATAGTATGTTTAGGATTTCCCTTTTCCTGTTTTAATAACACTTAGGATTAGAGCCGCCCTGTTAAGCTTTAGGCTAAATAGTGCCTATCCGTATTGATGGTATTTCTATTCAAAAGCTTTGAATCAAAAATGAAGCTTCAAATATTGTATTGCCATAAATTATTTTATGTTTTGTATGATACCTATCTGCTTTGATTAATTAAATTTGGGTCCCAGTGGGTACGAAACCTCACTCGGACTAGTGTACAAAATATAACCATGAGTCGACGAAGTTGTTGACCGGTTAATATGACCGTGAGTTGACGAAGGTGTTGGCCAGTCAAGTGTCAATGGAAGGTGGCCACCTTCCCAGCACACGAAAGTTACAGATATGGTAGATTACTAAAGAACTTAGATTGATCCGTCGAACTTTAGGTTTCACAAAAAAGATTTAGTGAACATAGTTCTTTAAAGACAAAATCCATATGTTTCACTTGAAATGGCATGACAATTATATACGTATGTATGCATTTTTGGCATGTGTCTACTGAGTACTTTTGTACTTAGTCCTGCATATATTTCTAAATGTGCAGGTTGAGTCGTGATGGAAATGGAGTGCTCAACAAAGTTTTTGTCGGTCTCTTTCACGTTTTAAACTCTTGGGGGGTTTGCATGTCTTCATACATGTAACCTTAGACTAGATCCTAATTTTGCTGCAAACATTCAGACTGTTATGTATTCGCATTCAGTACTCATGTGTTTAAGATATTCTATCTTGACTGATGTACTTTATATATATCGATAACCTTTTTCTGATTTTTATTATATGCACTTCTTTCCAATGCCTTATCATTTAGTTATTCGATATTGTTGTTCCGTTTTTCTATTTATACTTCTTAATTCACTTTCTTAGTCATGATTTCCCCGACTTTGCTATCCTTAGCAAAGCGCGATCATGACAGTAGTATGGTTGCAAGAGGAGGATTTAAGGCTGGAAAAGCTCAGATTGTAGCCAACTATGTGGTAAATCTGGACATGTAGTTGCTAAGTGTTTTAGAAGGTTTGATGTAAACTTTTCAGATGTTGAGATTCAAAACACTCACACTACACCACAAGATTAGGTTGCTGAAAATCAAACAAGTACTGAACGTGAGTATGATGAGGAGGAAACAGTGTGGTACGTTGATAGTGGTGCAACAAATCATGTGACAAATAGTATGCAAAACCTCTAGATTGCTGCACCTTATTCAGGAAATGAAGCCCTCACTATAGGTAATGGTAAAGCCTTCCCTATCTCTTCTATAGGTAGCAGTTATCTTTCTTCTACTTCCAACTCCTCACTTTTTTTAAACAATATACTTCTAGTTCCTCAAATCACAAAGAATCTCATAAGTATCTCTCAGTTTAGAAGAGATAACAATGTGATTTTTGAATTTCATGACACTCACTGCTTTGTGAAGGACAAACAAACACTCAAATCATTGCTGAAGGGGAGACTTCACAAAGGACTCTATCAGATTGACCTCTTATCCTGTATCACAAGTCAAATTCTTCAAAATATGCTAATTCTGTTGTTGCCTTATCTTCCATTAATAGTACCTCATCATCATCTACTGATGTTTTCTTGTCTACATGTACTGAAGCTAGCTCTAGTTCTTATTGTAATGCTTCATTATCATGTAATTTTCTCAATCTACATAATGAAATAAATGTTTGGCATCAGAGCCTTGGCCATCATGTTTTACAGTCTTTAAATATTCCTACTTCTAAACAATCAATTACCTTCTTTGATTCTTGTTGCACTGGTAAGTTGCATCAAGTTCATCATATTACTGAGTCACTCAAAACAACTAAACTCTTTCAAATCATACACTCTGATGTCTAGGGTCCTAGCCATTTCTCATCTCAAAAAGGTTATTGATAAACACTCATTTTGCATGATTTTAATGTTACATTTGTCCGCTTTCGGTGTCATGTTTCGGTTTGTTTCACATTCGTTTTTAATATTTTGGTTGTTTTGTATTGGTTTTACTTTTGGTTGTTTCGTTGTGTTTTTCTATAGGATTTGGCGTTGCACAGTCCAATTGAAATCCGAGAGGCATAAGAAAAGGTTGATATCATCAAGCTTGGATAGCATAGGATAAAAATTCATCTCGATAGGAGTCCGTAGATACAAACGGATCCAAAATTTGAGTAGAAACGAGGGAGAACGAGTTGAAACAAAATCATAGCGCGCAGTCAGGCAGCAAGATCGGCGATCGCCGAATTCAAGCACACAATTTCGGCGGCCACCGATCTGGTTGCCGAACCTGCTGGAGTCCGTCCCAAGCACATCGGCGGTCGCCGTTTTCAAGAAGAAATATCGGCGACCCAAGCTCAGGTTGCCGATGTCGTGCGCGAGAGAGTTTCTTTCCTTGTTTTTAGACTTTATTTCCATGTTTCTTTGTATTCTACCCTAAGACTATATAAGGGTTATTCTTTCTTCAACCTTGGAACATTTGACCACTTTTAGAGACATTCATACTCTTTTATTTCAAACATCACTGTTCTAGAGATTCTTAGAGTTTAATTCAAAATTCTTGGCGTGGAATTCGTGATCTACGATTGACAACCCGACATCGCCAATTCTGCATCAGGGGTTTATGTTATTTTATTTATATTTATATTCAATGTTCGTTTTTATTATGATTGGCTAGTCTTTTTTTGTGATTCTAGGGGATATGTATTGACCTATATTCTTTTAATGGATTCGTAATATTAATTCCTAATTTTCCTTCCTATGCTTGTTTGTGATCTATGAATTTAATTCTCATGCTTTGATAATTGATCACTATGATTGCATGCAAGTTATGTATTTGATGTCTTATCCCGAATTTGATTCATAGCTAAACCCATAGATCGCAATACATGTTTCTTCTTGAGACCTAGCGGAGATAGGAGAACTGTAGGAGGATATTCTTTGTGTGCTATTTGTAACTAATTTAATTCTCTTGAGACTTAGCTGAGATAGTAATTAAATTACCCCACTATCATAGACTACCCAATCCAGGAGTATGTGGTTATCTATGCGAACCTTTACATGCATTAGAATTAAAATTTGGTAGTTAGAGTTAATTGTTGAATTCGTTAATTGATTTAGTGTCTATACGTTACCCCTAGAATCCTCTTTCGTCATATTATCATTCTTATATTTGTTTACTTATTATTTGGTTACTCTACCTTTATTCATAATCATCTCTTAGTCGATTTTACTAGATAATAATTGAGTGTTAGTGTTAGTTAATCAGTGTGTTTTGCGTTATCAGTCCATGTGGATACGATACTCTGCTTGCTCTAAATTATACCTATTTTTAGTGTTTAAAATTGTGCGATCAAATTTTGGCGCCGTTGCCGGGGATGAGTTATTATTCGACATTGCAGACATTTCCCATTTTTCTCAGCTTGGAGATGAGTTATTATTCGAGGCGTGGGATAGATTCAGAGGACTTCTATGGAAATGCCCAAAGCACGCATTCTCTACGGAGCAACAGATTACTCTATTCTATAGTGGGCTGACTCCGAACACCAAGAGCATTGTTGACGCATATGTAGGCGGTTGCTTATTGAACATGACAGTCACGGAGGTGATCAGGATCATTGAGAAGATAGCCTCGAACAACTATCAATGGCCGATGGAGCGACAACCGATCAGAAAAGTTACTTCTGCCGAAGTGGAGTTCAAGTACGATAATTTGATGGAGCAGTTCACTCTTCTAAAAAGGGAATTCGAGAACAAGAGGAAAGGAAGGATGCAGGTTCATTCAGTTGAGGAGCCGGGCAAGGTCGAGGATCTCAACTGTTCATCAGCAGAATTTTCAGTCTTAGAACTATCAAGCCCACAGGCCAAATGGATTTCACGGAGGCAACCAGCATCCAAACAACAGGAATCATCCAAACTTCTCCTACAACAACCCGAATAATGCTTTGCAGCCTCCACCTGGATTCGCATTTCAGAATGGAGTCATTAAGGAGCCGAAGAAGCCATCGTTGGAAGACATGATGTAACAGATGATGCTACAGCAGAATAATTTCATCAGTCGGATAGGAAATAGGATCTCCACCTTGGATAACACTGTAGCAGCTATGGGGAAGCAGTTGAAGATGGTAGAGACTCAAGTCGAATTAATGGCGAACAGGGATGCAGCGCAGCAGAAGCCAGGACAATTTCCAAGTAACACGGAAATCAACCCGAAGGAACAATGTCATGCCATTCAGCTCCGAGGTGGAATATCCTATGATGCCTACGCCAATAAGAAGACGACTTCCCCTATACCAGAAGAGCACCAGACAGTATCTCCTGACGCGCAACATTCGTCACCTGAAGTGACCGATACCTTTACGGATGTGCAGTCCCAGTCACCTGAAGTGATCGAGGAGGATACCAGATCGACACAACCAATAGCTCCATTCCCACAGCGTCTAGCTAATGGAATGTTCGACGACAATGTAAGTAAATTTATGGAGTTATTTCAGAAATTTAATATTAATATTCCATTGTTAGATGCACTGCGAGATATGCCTAGCTATGCTAAGTTCCTGAAAGAGGCAGTCTCATGCAAGAGGAAGCTAGGGAATTATGAGACGATCAATTTGTCCGAGGAGTGCAGTGCAATTCTGCAGAGGAAGCTCCCATTGAAGCAGAAAGATCCGGGGAGTTTCACCATTGCTTGCGACATTGGAGGCCAGACATTCAGCCGAGCCTTGTGTGATTTAAGGGCGAGTGTCAATCTTCTGCCCCTTTCTATCTTCAATCATCTGGGAATCAGAGTTATTAAGCCCACCACCATTGCTCTTCAGATGGACGATCGATCAATTACATATCCGAGAGGAATCGTGGAGGATGTGCTAGTCAAGGTGGGAAAGTTCATCTTTCCTGCTGATTTTGTAGTACTTGATATGCCGGAGGACAAGCTGACTCCGCTGATCCTAGGGAGACCGTTCCTAGCTATAAGCCGTGCTTTGATTGTCATACAGGATGACGATCTGACATTAAGAGTGAATGACGAGCAACTCAAGTTGTCCATCTATGATACTATGAGGAGGCCAGACAATTCAGAGCCGGGGGAGAAGGAAGCACGGAAATTCGCAGGGTCCCACCGACCTCACGAGCCATCTAATTCTCATGTCTCTTGATAATTCAAGGTATCGTCTAGCTTGGACATTAAACGTAGCACTTGTTGGAAGGTAACCCGATATTTACTTATTTTCTTAATTTCATTGTTCATTTTTTTATTTTTATTTTTTTTTCTTCTCTCTTTTATTGTGGTTTTTGTTTTAGTCAGAGTAAGCGTGCATCATATATCGTATAACTTTGTCTTTCCTCAAAACTTATTTTTCACTACTTGTTAAAATAATTTTGGGGAAGGGGGAGAGGGATACGATATATGATTCACCCCGCTAGATAGTCCGTTAGAGTATGTATTATTTATTTTTGTGTTTGTCATTTCTTTTCGTTTTTTTTTATTTTGTTTGAGTGTGATTTGTCGGTTGGACTTTTATAATTTGAGCATGCATTGTGATGTTTATTGAATATTTGAACTTGAAGTGAAATGTTGATGATGATAACTTATACGCGTTTTTCAAAATCTGTTGATTTGAGCACCTTGTTGGCGCATCTTTAGCGTGAGATTTCAAAGTGATTTTGGCATTTGAAAGTCTGGAAGTATTGACCCGTGTGAGGAGTTTGAGCCTTTTAAAAATGCTACATCATGCATATTATACATTTCTTTGGGTGTGATTTTGATCTTGCATGTGATCTTTACTTCTAGAACTTGCTTTGGTATCTATTTCGAAGCCGCGGGTGTGTTCAAATAATTGTGATATGATCTTAGGCCATCTTTGATTAGCCACATATTTCCTCATACACTACCTTGTTCTAATGTTATCCTCTTGCATCCCATTTTGAGCCTTTTATAGCCGTTCTATTCTTAGCTTTGGGAGATGAGGAGGATTAAAACATATCTTGTTGTAGTTGATTTGTTGGGTTGATTGAATTCTATATCATTCTATTAGTGAACCAGTTTATCATAATATCTAAGTGAAAAGGTGTCTGAAAAGAAAAAAAAAAGTTTGTGATAATAGGAGTATAAGGAGTCGGGCATCTACAGTTGTGAAAAGATTGAGTACCAAATAGAGAAAGTCAATAGAGGTTCAAGTTGGAATGATGGGTAAAATTGAGTGAAGCTTGAGTTGTCACGATTGATGGAGGACATGTGTAGAATGAGTTAGGAAATTTTCAGTTACTAAGCCAAATAATTTCCTAACCCTAACCAATGTCCCCACATTACAAGCCTAGAAAAAGACCTATTTGATCGCAATTCTAGCACACTTTAAAGCGGTCGAGAAATTAGACGATTTGCAAGCCTATGGGAATTTTGATTGCATTGCATTGATTTCGCTGAGTGTTTCATTGCATATATTACTCTCGAGCCGAGTGTTGAGCGATATAGTTGCCCGTGAGAACTCACAGATTTTTGAATGTTGACTTTGTTTTTGTTATTGGCCGTTGAGGGTGAGTTGAAAAGGTGTCTCGAATCGACTATCACTATCATTTAATCTGAGGCATTGATGATCTTCACGTGTTCCCATTTGTGTTTATTCTCTTTTGTTCTTCTCATTATTCGAGGACGAACAATACTTTAAGTTTGGAGAGGTTGATAAACACTCATTTTTCATGATTTTAATGATACATTTGTCCGCTTTTGGTGTCATGTTTCGGTTAGTTTCACATTCGTTTTCATCGTTTTGGTTGTTTTGTGTCGGTTTTACTTTTGGTTGTTTCGTTGTGTTTTTCTATAGGATTTGACGTTGCAAAGTCCAATTGAAAGCCAAGAGGCATAAGCAAAGAGCTGATATCATCAAGCTTGGATAGCATAGGATTAAAGTTCATCTCGATAGGAGTCTGTAAGAACAAACATATCCAAAATTAGAGTTGAAACGAGGGAGAACGAGCCGAAACAAAATCATTGTGCGCAGTCAGGCAGCAAGATCGGGGATCGCCGAATTCAAGCACACAATTTCGGCGATTGCCGATCTGGTCGCCGAACCTACTGGAGTCCGTCCCAAGCACATCGGCGGTCGACATTTTCAAGAAGAAATATCGGCGACCCAGGCTCGGGTCGCCAATGTCGTGCGCGAGAGAGTTTCTTTCCATGTTTTTAGACTTTATTTCCATGTTTCTTTGTATTCTACCCTAAGACTATATAAGGGTTATTCTTTCTTCAACCCTGGAACTTTTGCCCACTTTTAGAGACATTCATACTCTTTTATTTCATACACTATTGTTCTAGAGATTCTTAGAGTTTAATTCAAAATTCTTGGCGTGGAATTCGTGATCGAGGATTGACAACCCGACGTCGCCAATTCTGCATCAGGGGTTTATGTTATTTTATTTATATTTATATTCAATGTTCGTTTTTATTATGATTGGCTAGTCTTTTTTTGTGATTCTAGGGGATATGTATTGACCTATATTCTTTTGATGGATTCGTAATATTAATTCCTAATTTTCCTTCCTATGTTTGTTTGTGATATATGAATTTAATTCTCATGCTTTGATAATTGATCACTATGATTGCATGCAAGTTATGTATTTGATGTCTTATCCGGAATTTGATTCATAGCCGAACCCATAGATCGCAATACATGTTTCTTCTTGACACCTAGCGGAGATAGGAGAACCGTAGGAGGATATTCTTTGTGTGCTATTTGTAACTAATTTAATTCTCTTGAGACCTAGCTGAGATAGTAATTAAATTACCCCACTATCATAGACTGCCCAATCCAGGAGTATGTGGTTATCTATGCGAACCTTCACATGCATTAGAATTAAAATTTGGTAGTTAGAGTTAATTGTTGAATTCGTTAATTGATTTAGTATCTATACGTTGCCCATAGAATCCTCTTTCGTCATATTGTTATTCTTATATTTCTTTACTTATTATTTGGTTATTTCTACCTTTATTCATAATCATCTCTTAGTCGATTTGCCTAGATAATAATTGAGTATTTGTGTTAATTAATCAGTGTGTTTTGGGTTATCAGTCCATGTGGATACGATACTCTGCTTGCTCTATAGTATACCTATTTTTAGTGTTTAAAATAGTGCGATCAGTCATAAATATTACATTTATTTTCTTGATGACTTCACTAGGTTTACATGTATCTATCCATTAACCTTAAAATCTGAAGTCTCTACCATTTTCAAATACTTCTTTAGTTTTGTCAAATGTCAGTTTCATTCCACCATACAAACCTTTCATTCTAATTTGGGAGGGGAGTACAAACCTTTATTGTCATTTTTTAAATATTTAGGAGTTCACTTTCAGCACCCTTGTCCTCATATCAATACTCAAAATGGGAGAGCTGAATGTAAATATCAATCTCTTAAGCCAAGCTTCATTACCTCTATCTTATTGGTGGCATGCCTTTGAGGCTGCAAAATTCTTCATAAATAGGTTACCTACACCAGTGTTAAAAATGAAATCTCCTTATCGAACTTTTTCCTTCATGTGTTTGGTTGTGCATGTTATCGTTACCTTAAACCATGTAATTTTCATAAGCTTAGTTTTAGATCTCAGAAATGCATATTTCTTGGTTACAGCTTGAATCACAAAGGATATAAATGCCTTGACAAAGATGGTAAGATATACATTTCTGATTCTGTCAAGTTCAATGAGTATGAGTTTCCTTATCCTATTTTTCATACCAAAAAGCCTCCTACTTCTGCAGCAGCAGCTATGTCTCTTCATTCCTTACATCATCTTCCTTTTCCCACTTCAACCTCTGAGATACAAAGCTTCCCCAGATCTCAAGAACCTCAATCTTCTTCTTCTTCTGAAACATCGTTACCTTCATTATCTCTACCTAATCTGCCTCACTCTCAAGAAGTTCAAAGTTTTTCACACCATACACACTCTTCATCATCTCATATGCCTTTGTCTAACTCTTCTTATTCTTCTTCTTCTTCTTCTTCTTCTTCTTCTTCTTCTTCTTCTTCTTCTTCTTCTTCTT
>JAPKLX010004201.1:0-10252 GCA_026898415.1 Leonotis leonurus
AATTTCCCCCTTTTTGATGATGTCAAAACCACACTTAGTTAGCTTAATCAAGTATGGATCATGTTCTGGGAGAGAGGTTATTTGTTATTTAAGTTAAATAACAGTAAACAACAGAAGTATAAGAGAAACCCAAATTCATTGATATATGAATTGATGAGTACAGAGATTCAATAGAGATAACAGAGAGTAAAAAAGCAGAAGATACAAAAGATCTATCTAAGAGAACCATCTTGCTGCACCTCCGTTCTTCATTCTTTCTCTCTGAGCGTCAGACACCAGCTGGATGCTCTCATATATACCATCTCTCACCCTGGCATAGTTTGGATCGTGGTTATCGATCTTGTAGCCTTTAATCTTAGCCAGTTGATTGATGTAGTTCAGAATATAAGTCTTGTCTGGAAGATTACTGCCTGGTATAGTTGGGCAGATCATGAATTCCTTCTCTGGTGCCTTCAGCTGGATTTTGGCCTCTGCAGCAGCTGTTCTGATTCTCTTTACAAGGTCTTGATCTCTGAAATTCTCCAGGTAGCGGTTAAAATCTTCATCTGGAATCGATTCTGAATATGTGGGCTCTTTTAGGAAATATCTGTTCAGAATGAACCCTTGTTTAACTTTTTCCCAATCAGTCTGATCATTCTCTGGAACCCATGCGTCAATTGGTGTCTTCTTTTGCAGGGATAGGTTCCAGGAGAATGGTTTCTTCTTTTTCTTCTTGGACTGGGTGGTAGAAGCAGATGATTGTTGTTATGAGCGTTCAGCAGATGAAGGCGAGGAGAAAGGAGTTTGAAAAGATTTTTCTTTGGCTTCCTGTGCAGCAATCTTCCTTTCTCTCTCAGCCTGATCTTTATAGAATTGTGCTCTGAATACAGGATCGCATGCTTGGTCCATGCTTACTCCGAACAGCAGAAGCTCAGCTATCTGGTCACCCTCATCTATCGGCTTTTTCCCTTTGTCTTTTGGAGTGTGAGATGCTGGTTGAGCTGGTTCTGTTCCGATCAATGTAGGATCAGGTCTTGGAGGTGTAGTGGGTCTTGTTTGTGTCGGAGCTGGTGTTTCTGTTGTAGGCTCCACTTCTTCAGTTGTAATTTCCACCTCCTCTGTTCTCAAAGTCTTGCTGCTGCCTTTTCCTCCTGTGCTTTTGCTTCCTGATATTTCCCCCTTTTTGACATCATCAAATAGGGTACTTATCAATGTGCGCAGAGAAGCAATCTCTTCTGTCATCTTCTCAACCTTTTCTTCAGCGTCTGATTTGAAGCCAAGTAGGAGATTGATTGTCTGGTTTGAGGCGTCCAGTTTCTGCTCTAACCTGTTGTTCATTGTTGACAAAGTCTTGTCATAGGTCTCTTGGAGTTCTTCAACAGCAGTAAGGCGATTGTTCTGTTGCTCAAACTCTTCTGGGTTTGGGTAAAGAAGGTCATTTAAGACAGCGACCTGGTTTTTCCGCATCAGCTCCACAAATTTCTCTTTTTCAAAAACAGCTAGATGGGAGTGGATGGACAGGTCAGTGTCTTCCTTCAGTTGAGCAGCGAGTGCAGTTCCTTTCTTGTCAACAGCAGCACTGATTGATTCATCTTGTTTAGCCAGCAAATCAGCTAGCAAGGAAGTGGCTTTTTCAGCTTTTTCATCAATTCCAGTCAGACGTAGGTTGATTTTGGCCTGTCCGGCGTCATTGGCTGATCTATCATCATCGATTTTCTTGTCAAGCTCCTTCCTCACTGTGCGAAGTTTTCTTCGGATATCGTCATCCATGTCGTTGACATACTCTTTCTGATGTTGGTTGAAATTAGTGAGTATCTGGGTGGTTTTCTCTTGCAGTGTGTTGCAGGTTGCTGTTAGACAGTCTTCAACTCTCAGTGTGACGAGATTGTCGAGTTGATAGTTGTTGAACGGTCTGGTTTCTCTCTCCAGCAATTCCTCCATAGTGTAAAAATTGACACGTTTATTCAGCTTCTCGGCAGCTCCCTGTGTGTAGATTTCGTTGCTTGTCTCGCCACCAACGTTCTGACCAATCGGTTCTTCATCACCAGAGTCCAGATCAATAATTGGTGTTTTATTGGTAGGCATCTTGAGTTGATCTGACTTCTGTTCGGGTTGAGATGATGATGGTTCTGTTGGTGCAGGGTCCTGGTGTGGTGGCTCCAGATTGATCTTCAGACTCTCTACCTCTTGATGCATAAGGCCAGAGATGAGTTGCTGATAATCTGCCCTGATTTCTTGGACGGAGGTGACTTGAAGTAGACTCAGCAGTGTTGCCTCTTCTTTCTTTAGTTCATCAATGGTTTTGAGTTGGAGCAGTGCATCAAATACATAGTACTCGCTGTCCTTGACCAGCAAGTAGAATTTGACACGCCTTGCTGCTCCCAAACTCTCTGGTAGCTGAGTGATTCCAGGGAACTCTTGCAGAACAGAGTGTTCTGCTTCATTTTCCAGCAGGCTGATAACACTCTCAGCTTGTTGTCTCCTGACATCCTCCTCATCAGGTGAGTCTCCTTCCCCGTCTTCTTCACTTATCCTTTCCATTCGGCTTGGGGAAGGAGTAGCTGTTCTGGCAGGAGAAAAATCTTTCTCCGGATGACTTGTTTCTGGTTGAACCTCTGCTGATGGGATGTCTGGTTGTTCAGTTGCTGCTTGTGTTGTTTCTTCATCATGTTCTGGTAAATCTGATTGTTCTGTTGTTGCTGCTGGTGGTGGTGATGATTCTTGAACTTTCTGGAGTCTCCTCTTTTTCTGTTTTGGCAGAGAGGCAGAAGTTTCTGTCTCCACAGAGCTGCCTCGCTTTCTGGCTGCCTTTTCTTTTACCACCTTCTCCTTCTTCTTCTCCACACCTCTAGTAGGTGGCATCCAAGTGGGGTTTGAACTACCCATTTCCAGTGCAGCAACACGGTGCACTTCATCAGGAATCTTGTTGAAAAACTGGGGTGCGAGTCCCAAAGACATCTCCAGCTGGTGCTGGTCCTTGGGAATAGAAAGACCAGTGTTGAATTCTACTGCATCTTCCCAGACTTTCTGGGTGAAGAATCGCTCAATCATCAAACTTATCTTGGTGGAATGGCGAAGATTTCTTCGAACTTCCACTGAAGTTCCTCTGCCCTTGCTATCCTTTGAGTAAGTTACCAGTTTTGCTTCTTTAGCCATTAGCTCAAAGAGGATTCTGCTCCAGTTGACTCGAAGGTTGAGAACAACCGCTGTGAGAATTCTGAATTTCTCAGGTGTGACTTGATCATAAGTGCCACTGTGGTTGAGAAAGATCCTCTGAACTACTTCTAAGAGTAGCTTGAACCCTGGTTGAAGTAGGGATCGTTGGAACATCCGTCCAGTATAAGAGATGGGTATCACCATCATGATCTCAACAGCTTCTTGTAATTGCTTCATTGTGATATCTTCCAAAGCTAGACCTTCATCTTTCAGTCTGTAAGTTTGATTGATCATTTCAATCACATTATACGGTGTCTTGCTTGTTCTGTCACCAATTGGCATCAGTACATTGGCTTCAAAGCCATGCTTGTCATTCTGCCATGTCAGATAGAAGGTAGCCACTTGCTTTGCCAGGAACATATTTGGATGTGAAGTTACAATATTGCAGAAGCCTATTCTCACAAGAATAAAACACATGCATATGGATATACATCAGTTTAAAGGAACAATATGAGCATCTAGCATAAACAGAGTCGTATGAACAGTTACGTGGAACAAATTAAGAACAGTTCATAAGCAAGTAATATTACAAACATACTGCAGATATGGTAAAACACAATAAGTTTAAAAACCTTTGCAGCGTTTGACCATTGCAAAGATTTCTTCAAGTTTTCGAAATCCGTGAGTGTCAAGAGCTGCATACGGTTCAGGTGAAAGAAATCGCTGAACCTCAGCAACGTGTTGAAGAAAGAGTGAAGTTTGAGGTGCCATAGTCAAACGCAAAGATGTTTTTGAGAAGGGATTTGCAGAAGGTTTGGAAGAATCTTAAGTGCTTAGAAATTTTGAGAAGTGCTCAGTGCGATAAAGTGAAGGTGAGCAGTTCAGAGAAGATATCGCATATATATAACAAAAGATAATAAAAGATAATAAAACTGTAAGAAATTCGAAGAGTTAAAAAAAATCTTCTCCCTTTTTAGATTTTCCCGCTTCTATGATTTGTTTTGCCGCCTTTCCTTGCGTGAGATGTACGCTCGAGATCCTAGGGTTTATATGCGAGCGTGTGAGTATCTCTTACTTTTGGCAACTTTCCTTTTCCTGTTTCTTGCAGGGATTTCCTCGATTCCAGTTCCCAAGGTTGTGCTAATCATGGCGAAAAATATAAGATTTAGTAAATCTAGGGAAAAATATCTTTTACAGTCCTGTAACCTAGGAGAGTGACGTCTTTTTTCTTGACGCTTCAATTTCCTTAAAAGTTCCCCCTTGACTTAGCATTTAAGAAATAATTTTCACATGGTTTTCTCGTCAATTAATAGAGAAAATTATGCCACGTGTATTTTATTTCAACTGAGCTTTGGGTCATTCTTGTAATTAGCTTTCTGGTGACTATCTGGTAGCCTTCTGATGTTGGCTTTCTGGTGGCTTTCTGGTGTTAACTATCTGGTGACTTTCTGGTCTTGGCTATCTGGTAGCCTTCTGGTAATAACTATCTGGTAACTTTCTGGTATTCTTCATCTAGACTGAGTAATCCAAGTTTTCCACATAGCATCTTAAATCTTTCTTCTGGTAATGCTTTAGTTAAGATGTCAGCACGTTGGATGTCTGTATGAATCTTTTCAATCTTGATGTGCTTTCTCTCTACATGATCTCTGATAAAATGATGTCTTACATCGACATGTTTGCATCTTGTGTGGAGTACTGGATTCTGTGTTATAGCTATAGCACTTGAGCTGTCACAGAATATAGGTATCTCCTTTACATCAATCTCATAATCTCTTAGTTGCTGTTTCAACCATAGTATCTGTGCACAGCAGCTTCCAGCAGCCATATATTCTGCTTCTGTGGTTGATGTAGCAACAGATGTCTGTTTCTTTGAAAACCAAGATATCAACTTGTTTCCAAGGAATTGACACGTCCCAGAGGTAGACTTTCTGTCCAGTTTGCATCCTGCATAATCTGAATCAGAATAGCCTGTAAGCTCAAAGTTATCATCTTTTGGATACCAGAGACCAATGTTAGCTGTTCCCTTAAGATATCTAAGTATCTTTTTGGCAGCTTCCATGTGTGTTTCTTTAGGATTGGCTTGATATCTGGCGCAAACTCCAACTGCATATGTGATATCTGGACGACTTGCAGTAAGATATAACAGAGAGCCAATAATTCCTCTGTATTGTGTGATGTTTGCTGGTTTTCCTTCTGGGTCTGGATCTATCTTTCCATTTGATTGCATTGGAATTTTAACTGTTCTGCTGTCTTTCATTCCAAACTTGACTAGCAGATCATTGATGTATTTTGCTTGATTAACAAAGATACCATCTGGTAGTTGTTTTACCTGCAATCTTAAGAAGAAATTCATCTCACCCATCATGGACACTTGGTATTTGTTCTTCATTAGTTCTGCAAATTTGTCACACAGATAGGGAGATTGTGATCCAAAGATTATGTCATCGACATATATCTGGACCAACAGAATATGTTCTTTGACTTTGATGACAAACAGTGTCTTGTCAACAGAACCTCTTCTGAAGCCTGATTCCAGTAGGAATGTTGATAATGTTTCATACCACGCTCTGGGTGCCTGTTTCAACCCATAGACAGCTTTGGCTAGTCTATATACTCTCTGGTCAGGATTTTCTTCTTCAAAACCAGGTGGTTGCTCAACATATACTTCTTCTTCAAGTATGCCATTAAGGAATGCACTTTTGACATCCATCTGGTATACTTTGAATCTCTTGTATGCAGCATATGCTAAAAATAGCCTAATTGCTTCCAATCTGGCCACTGGTGCAAAGGTCTCATCAAAGTCGATACCTTCCTGTTGATTGTATCCCTTTGCAACTAGTCTAGCCTTGTTTCTGACTACTTCTCCATTCTCATCTCGTTTGTTTTTGAATACCCATTTTACACCTATCACCCCTTGATGTTTTGGTCTGTCTACCATATACCAGACTTGGTTTCTCTTGAACTCATTGAGTTCTTCTTGCATAGCTATGACCCAGTCTGCATCTCTAAGTGCTTCATAAGTGTCAGAGGGTTCAACACGTGATAGATAGCAACTGAGAAGTGCACTCTCTCCATGCATTCTTCTAGTTCTCACTCTATCTGTTGGGTTCCCAACAATCTGTTCAGAAGGATGATTTTCTTGAATCCATTTCCTTCTGCTAGATATCTCCTCTTCTGATATCTCTGGTTCTGGTTCACTTGCTCGGTCCTCAAATTCTGGATGAGAAGTTTGGAAAGGATTTTCAGTTTCTGGTTCTTCTTGATCATTATTCCAACCATTTGAATTTTTTGATTCTTCGGGTTGATCTAGTTCTGGTTCATTAGAGTTGTCTCCTCCTTCAGGCTGATTGTCTTCTGGTGTAGTTAAGGTTGTTTGTTCTGTTCCCCCTTGCTGCAAGCTTACTGTTTCAGCACTGTTGGGAACTTCAACTTCATTCTCTTCTGATGTATTCCAGATTAGGATATCTTCTAACAGAATCCCTTTTTCTTTCTGGTTCTTGTTCTGTTCTTGTGTTTGATCAACATCTAGGTCTCTATCACTAATAACAGATTCATCAAAAACAATATGAGGTGTTACTTCCACAATGTGAGTCCTCTGGTTAAAAACCCTATAAGCTTTGCTAACATCAGAATATCCTAAAAATATCCCTGGATCAGCTTTGCTATCAAAGGTTTTCAACTGAGATTTCCCATTATTGTGAATGTAACACAGACAGCCAAAAGAACGAAAATAATGAATCCTGGGTTTTCTGTTGTTCCATATCTCGTAGGGTGTCTTCCCATGTCTGATGGTAACATTTGATCTGTTCTGTGTATAGCATGCTGTATAGATGGCTTCTGCCCAAAATTTCTTTGGTAATCTGGTTGCATTGAGCATTGTGCGAGCTGCTTCCTTTAACGATCTGTTTCTTCTTTCAACTACCCCATTCTGTTGAGGTGTTCTGGCTGCAGATGTCTGATGTGTAATACCCATCTGGTTGCAGTAATCCTCAACTTTCTGGTTTAGGAACTCTGTTCCACGATCTGTTCTGATAGTGGTAACAGAAACTTCCTTTTTCTTGGTAATTTTGTTGAGAAAGTTTGGCAGCTTCTCCAGAGTTTCTTTCTTCTTATGCAAGAATATTACCCAAGTAAATCTTGAATAATCATCAATGATGACTAGAGTATATTTCCTACCATTTACACTTAATGGTTTAACGGGACCAAATAAGTCTAAATGTAGTAACTCTAGTATTCTGGTTGAGCTCTGGGCAGATTTTCTTGAAAAAGATGTTCTGGTTTGCTTTCCAGCTTGACATGCTTCACAGATGTGATTCTTGTCATATATTTGGTCTGGTAGGCCTTCAACTAGTTTTTCTCGTGCAATCTTATTGATTGACTTGAAATTGAGATGACTTAATCGTTTATGCCACAGCCAACTAGTTTCTGATACTGTCTTAGTGACTAGACAGGTCTCTATCTGGTTGTCCCATTCCACAATATATAATCTGTCTTGCAATTTCCCGGTAAGGAGTATCTCATCTCCTTCCTTGTTCTTAACCAAACAGTTGTTAGCATTGAAAACAATCTGATTACCATTGGTGCAGAACTGACTTACAGAAAACAGATTGTGGCTGAGACCTTCAACATATGAAACATTTGAGATAGTGGTCTTGCCAACTTTTATGTTTCCATATCCTCTGGTATATCCTTTTGAATTACATCCAAAAGTGACATGAGGTCCTGGTTTCTCTATGTAGTCTGATAGTAGGTTTTTGTCACATGTCATGTGTTTTGAACAGCCACTATCAATTATCCAGATTGATCCTTTTGCAATCTTGCTTCTTCTTGCAGCCTTCTGGTCCTGCAATTAAATAGATTTAGCTACCCTTTATTGTCTGGGTGCTTGGTTATTAGCAAAGATCCCTTTTTGAATCCAGAATAGCTTTAAATTTGGAACAGTAATGTAGCTGGTGATGATATTCCCATTCTCATCAACAATGGACTTTGAGTGAAGAACAGATGGATGGTATCTCTCTGATCCTTTGCTTTCTGCTTTCTTCTGTGATGTCCTGTTGACTTTATTTTTGGGCTGTTGTTTAGATTCAGTGTAGTTAGCAGGATGTCCTTTGATTTGATGATATTGTCTGTTACCAGCTTGTTTAACCATCATCTTCTGGGGAAGATCTTTCTTATTTTTCAAGTTTATTACTTGATCTGGTATCTGTCTTCTTTCTGGTACGAATTTCATTGGACCTGCTGCTTTTTCTGTGTGACCTGGATATCCTAATCCAGAAGTGCCTTTCTGTTGTATGTTGATGAGCAGTTTGGCACGTTCATCACTTCTGTAGATCATATCTCTGCCTTTCTTTATCTTTTCTTCAGCAATGTTATTCCTATTTATAAGATCTTTGACTTTTGAGTTCAAGGAATGAATCTCACTGTCTTTGCTCTTGATCTGTTCTTCCAGAATATTGATGTTAGCAACAAATTTAGTGTTTGCTTTACTCAATATCTCTTCAGTTTTCTTCAATCTGTCATTTTCTTCAACAACTTCTTTGAAAAGTCTCTTGATACTTGAGTAGCTCTTGAACATTTCATTAACTTCATTCCATGAATATTCATCTTGGTCTTCTATTTCCTGATCCAGGTCGATATCATTTGATGAATTAGAGTTGCAAGAGTTTACCTCTACATCATCTAGACCGTTGTCTAGTCCTGCATAGCATTCATCCCAGTCTTCTTCTTCTTTAGCCAAGAATGCTTCATCATCTTCTGTTGAACTATCAGATAGATGGCTTGAGCTGGAATCATCTTCTTCTTTTTCTTCTGCTATCATGGCTTTACGTTGAGCTTTTAGCTTTCTGTCCCTTTTAGCTCGTAGTTCTTCTCTCTGGCTTTTGGATAGATCAGGACAGTCTGTCTTGAAGTGTCCTGTTCTTCCACAACCATAGCAAGTATAGTCAGTAGGATTAGTGATTTTACCATTACCTCTACTTTCTGTTTTGTCATCAGATCGTTCTGCTTCTTTGTTCTTCTGGTATCTACTCTTGTTGTCTTTGTAGAACCTTCGATACTTTCTTGATCTGACTTCCATCTTGTCCATTCTCTTAGCAATCAGTGAGAATTCTTTCAGTAACTTATCATATCCTCCTTCTTCTGATTTAGCAGATGATGTTGATTCATCTGTTTTGCACTTCGCTTTGAAGGCAGTCTCTTTCTCCTTCTTAGTGCTAGTTTCACTCTTCTTGCTTGAGGAGTGATCTGGTCCATGTATCCTTCTGATATCACATTCATGGACAGCCAGATGATCAAATAGTGCTTCTACAGACAGATCATTGAAATCAGCACGTAGAGGTTGCATAGCTGAATAGATTTCCCAACTTGGTGGTAAGGCTCTAAGAATCTTGAGATTCTTCTCTCTCTGTGTATACTTATTCTTCTTGAAGGCAGACACTTCAAGTAATACTTCAGTGAACCTTTTCTTCATTTGTTCAATAGTTTCTCCAGGCTTCATTTTGAATTCATCGAACTTATTACATGCTAGGGATAGCTTGTTCTCGATCATAGCTTCAGATCCTAGGCTGAGATCTCTTAGTGCTTCCCACATTTCTTTGGCTGTATCAAGATCTTGGATCTTGGCCAGATGAACTCCTTTCACAGTACTGGAGATAACTCCTTTAGCAAAATCATCAAGATTTGCTTCTCTTCTTTCTTCAGAGGTATACTTTCTGGGGTCTTTCAGTACAGTTTCCTTGACTGCTCCTGTCTCAGTGATACGAGTGGTTTCTTCTGTAATAGCCAAAGGTCCTTCTTCTATCACCTTCCACATCAGGCAGTGATGAGCTTTGAGACACATCTTGATTCTGAAGCTCCATTCTCTGTAACCTTGGATGGAGAATTCTTCGCATGCCCTGATGACAGATGATTCCATAACAGATAATATGCAGATGATGAAAAGATTTTCTAGATCTAGTCAAGTTGACCACGCAGGTATTAACCTTGTGAAACAAAACAATGGTCAGTTTGAACCAATGCTCTGATACCACTTGTTGGTCCCGAAAGAGCAAGGTTTGGTGTATGGGGGGGGGGAATACACCAAATGCAAACCTTTTCAGTTTACTTGACTGTTTCAAAC
>JAPKLX010002037.1:5319-15769 GCA_026898415.1 Leonotis leonurus
CGAGTAAACTAGTTGTCTCGGTCTTGAAAAAACAAGTAGCAAAATCAATTTAGTAAGTTGAAACTTTTTTTGTGCAGAGTCTGACTTAATTGCCCTTAATCAAGAAACAAATGAAAGAATGCAATCTCCCACATTTCATATTTCATGAGTAAAATTTAATATGTTATTTATTTTATTTTTAATTTTAATTTAATTTTATGCTTAATATTATGGGTTCATCTTACTCAAATAGGGCATGTGCTTATTTTTATCATTTAATGTTACTTTTAATGATTTTTTAGAGTCGATAAATTCAAATTTAGGGTATATGATTTGAATTTTTAAAATAATTGTTAATTCTGATTTATCATATTATAAAAAATAATTTTAATAAATATCAAGTAAAATGATAAATTTGTTTGTGGAATATTAAGTGTGAGACATAGAGTAGGATTCTTAATCTCATCCCCAAGTAAGAGTACTTAAAATTTGAATCCCAAAAAGTAACTTAAATAATTATGTGCTTCATACAATAAAAAATTATGTGTTTCATTTTATGTTAAATAGTAGATATGTCCACTAAATACGATATATTTTTTTGTCTCATCAAATTTGACACAATTCAAAAAATATAAAAAAAGATGTGAATCCTACCATTTTTAAAACTTTTACACTATTTTCTATATTCTATTAATAATCCTATGAGAAATGAGTGTGTCATTCTTATTCTTACCGGAACGGAAAATTCTTAAATTAATTAAAGAGAAGATATGATGTGCCCAAAAACAAGAAGTCATAGAAATAACGAAGCAATTTATAAGAAAGTAGTAGATTTTGTAATTAGGATTGACTAAAATTAAAGCAAAAAAGAAGGCTCGTCTACTTCTAGACAAGTCTATTTAATGAGTGATGAGGTCCTAATCCTAATCAGTACTGCTCCATGCATAATACTATATTATATAATTGATTGCGATCTCACCAACTACTTTTCGACCCTTATTAAATTTTATTATAACGATGTCTTCAAGTTTGACTATTGCTAGTTGCTACAATTAATTAACATATTCTATAAACATTTTTTCATGTGTGACCATTTCCATGAACGTGTTTATGTGTTTCTGTAACTACAAATAAGGCTGTCAATTTTTGACACTACATGATAACTCGACACGAACACACGAAATTAATGAATTAATGTCAAGTCTTATGGGGTTCGGGTCGTTATCAGGTTGACCTGATAAGTACACGAAATTAACAGGACGGGTTCGGGTCGGGTTCAAGTTACCTGATAAGAAAATTTTATAATATATTAATTATTTATATTTTGAAGTAAATGTAATTTGTGATACATTTTTTCTAAAATAGTTTGTATTTTTTTAAAATCTAAAAATTAATATATTCTATAAATTTTAAAAATTATGCATTTATTATTTTTTATTATAAATTTATAATTTTTATATTTTTTATCGTGTCGATAACGTGTCGTGTCATTATCGTGTTGTTATTGTGTCGTGTCAACACGAAAGTTATCATGTTCGGGTTTGAGTTTAGCAGGTCGGATTCGCGTTCGAGTTCAACAAAACCTTAACAGGTCGGGTTCGGGTTTGACCTTAATAGGTCGGGTTGTTATCAGGTCGACTCGATAACGACCCAGCCCGCACGATTTGACACCCCTAACTCCAAATATAAAAAATGATTTGAGAGATGGGAAATTCTATATAAATGGAGATGGGAACTAAACCATAGTTGTGATTTCATCATCAATTTAATTTTTGTTTAAAAAATAATTTTCATATTCCTAAAATAAAGGGAAAAAAAAAAATATATATATATATATATATATATTAATCCAATTAATCTTAACCAATAATTCTATATAAATAGAGAGTGTATATTAATTCTCCTTTTTTTTGTTGTTTTTTTTTTTGAAAATGTGTGTGTGTTTTGGAGAATAACTAATAACGTTGGGGAGTTAATTTTAGTAATTCCTAAAGTGTGTTTGTTAAGTGTTGGAGAACTGGAAATAGCTAAACTAGTTTCTTTTTTGTCTGAAACTCACGACTTGACTTGTGGCCATGTGGTTGTGGTGAGTAATATAGGATCTAGACTATTATATACTCCACTAGTCTCTCTTTGCTAGATAATTCTAGATTCTCTCTCATTTTATTCAATTTAGATCTTATTTCATCAAATATTATATGGGCGTCTATTCAGGCTGCGCATCCTATCCGAGTTCGAAATTAAATTTCAGGTATTCAAATTTGATTCAGATATTTTGGGTAGTTGAAATTAATCGAATTAGCTAAAATTATTCATACTTTCGGGCCTTTATTGAATATTTTAAAATATTTTTGAAAAATTCGTTTCGAATATTGAAATATTTTAAATAATCAAATCAAAATATAATTTTATATAATTAAAGATAAAAAAAATCGGATTTTGACTAATACCCAATCAAGTACCGCGTATTACCCGAACCCAAAAACTCTAGAATATACATATCATAATCCGACTCGAAAACCTAATTAAAATTGAGTATTTGGGTACCTGAAGCCGACCAGGTACTGAGTATTACCCAAAATGTCATATTCCCAAAAAGACACTCCTATCACTACTAGAATTTTTAAAATATAGGTACATATAAATTTCCAAATTATAAGTAGACATAAATTTTAAAATTAAGTATTTGCAAGTTTAAAATATACACTCGTTTATAAATATACACTCGTTTGTAAATATACACTCGTTTGAAATAGGTACATATAAATTTCCAAATTGTAAGAAAACATATAAAAAAAATCCAAATTATTTCCCAATAACGTGCTAGCAAATTAAAGACGACCTCCACACACTTGCTGGGGAATTGATCCTCACCAATCTGCACCAATCATGTTGTTTTTCTCATTAGCAATTAAAATGGATATATATATATATTATTTTAATGTATTAGTATTAAAACGAAGACTAAATTAAACTTTGCAAAATTAACAATATAAAAGAAAAAATAAAAGTAGAATTAATAATGGATCGAGTAGACATATATACCATCCTTCTTCTTCCCACATGACTTTGTGAATTGATAGAAGCCAATTCCCAGCACTAGAATAGCTAATCCCCCAACAACTATAGCTACTAGTTTTGGTGAGCTGTCCCCTGCAATTAATTAGTACAAGTATATATTAAAATCAAATATGTAAAGAGTAGGGGTGACAATCAGCACGGCATTGGGACTCTCGGTCTCGATCCCGAAGTTCCGATCCCAAAAAATAACTAATTGTCGGTCGCAGTCCCAATCCCAATCGGGATTTTGGAACTCTCAAGTGGCGAAATTGGAAAATTTTAAGTTACGGTCCAAATCTCGATCACAAAAATAAATGTCCGAATTGTCACGATTGGTCCCGAAATTCCGAACGGGACGAAAATTTTATGAACGGGACCAAATTTCCGAACGGAATTCGGGACTCCTGAGTCTTGAAAATGTTTTATTTTTCAATCTCAGTCCTGAAAAATTCGAGACTCGGAACGAGACCGGAAAAGTTTCAAATCTACGTCTCCAATTTTCACCTCTAGTAAAGACTAATTAAAGAAATGAAAGCTCTATATAAATGAGTTTATAAAATCAGTCTTGTGAATTAATTAAATGAAAGTCATAGTCGATCGAATAGTTTAATATAGAAAGAAAAATTAACTTCAAAACTAACACATAAATATATCAAAATCCGATTTAAACAACTCCTCAATTCTTGGTCACAACAGTCCCTAAAGAAATTTTTTATATCTTGTTGTTTAAATTTTATAAAAAGGATTAATTGCTGTTTTTTTTCCAGTTTGGCTAATAAATATTCCCAAATTAGTCGAGTTTTTCAACGTGAATAATATTAAAACCTATTTTTTATTAAAATAATCTTACTAAATATTTATGAAAAATAAGTTTAGAATAATAAATAAGGGCGACATATTGAAATATTCTATATAAATTATAATTTTTATGTGGACAAAAGAAGCTGAGGAGGCCTTTTTAGCTCTCAAGAGAGCTATGACTTCTGCTCCAGTGTTGGCTTTACCTGATTTTACTCAGCCTTTTACTTTGGAAACTGATGCTAGTGGGAAAGGTATTGGGGTTGTCCTTATGCAAAATCAAAGGCCTTTTGCTTTCCTAAGTAAGGCTTTGAGTACTAGAAATCAAGCTTTGTCCATTTATGAAAGAGAGTTTCTTGCTGTTATTATGGTTGTACAGAATTGGAGAGCTTATTTGCAGGGGCACAAGTTCATAATTAAGACTGACCAACAAGCATTGTGACATCTCTTGGATCAGAAGTCTATAAATCCCACACAACAAAGGTGGTTAACTAAGCTACTAGGATTGCATTATGAAATCCAGTACAAGAGTGGTGTGGAAAATAAAGTAGTTGATGCTCTATCTAGGCATCCTACTTTTGGTGGAGAGTGTGCTGCTATTGCTGTGGTTTCTCCTTCATGGGTTCTTAAAGTGATCCAAAGTTACAAGAATAATCCTTTTGTTACAAAAATTCTTACTGCCAAGGCTGTTGATGCTGATGCCTATAATGAATTTTCAGTTTCTGATGGTCTTCTCAGATATAAAGGGAAAGTGGTGTTTGGTTCTGACTCTCTTCTCCAGGCTTCTATACTACATGAGGTGCATAACTCTTCTTTTGGGGGACACTCTGAGATACAGGGTACTTATATGAGGCTCAAAGTATGGTGTAGTTAGAGCCCCCATTGAACAGCTAACCAGCTTTAAACATTCTTTTTATTGGCCGGGAATGAAGAGTGTAATTATGAATTTAGTGAAGTCATGTGATGTTTGCCAAAGGGATAAACCTAATAGTGGTCACATACCTGGGTTACTCCAGCCTCTACCTATACCTCATACTGTCTGGACTCACATTTCCTTAGACTTTGTTGAGGGTCTTCCTAAATCTGCGGGCAAAAATGTCATATTGGTTGTGGTGGATAGACATTTTCTGGCTCTATCACACCCATATACTGCTGAATCAGTGGCTAGATTGTTTCTAGATAATATATACAAAATACATGGCCCTCCCATTAGTATTATCTCTGATAGAGATAAAGTGTTCACTAGCACCTTTTGGAATGAATTGTTAAAACTAAGCTGGATTTCTCTTCAGCTTACCACCCCCAGACCGATGGTCAAACTGAACGATTGAATCAATGCTTAGAAAATTACTTAAGGTGTATGGTGAGTGACAACCCAAGGCAGTGGTTCAAGTGGCTATCTCTAGCTGAGTATTGGTATAACACCAATTATCATACTAGCTTGAAGACCACACCTTTCCAGGCCCTTTATGGGTATCCACCACCACAATTATCTTTGGAATCATATTTTGACTCTCCTAGTGTTGAAGCTGCTGATTTTATGGAGCAGAGACAACTTCTTCTACAATCCTTAAGGGCTAATCTCTTGCAGACCCAAACTAGGATGAAGTTTTTTGCTGATAGGAAACGAGAGGAAAGTGAGTTCCAAGTGGGGGATATGGTTTATCTAAAACTACAGCCATTTAGGCAGAATTCTATTTCCTTGAGGAAACATCTTAAGCTTTCTTCTCGCTACTATAGACCATACCAAATCTTAGACAGAGTTGGGAAAATTGCTTATAAGTTAGACCTACCAGCTACATCAAAAATTTACCCAATTTTTCATGTATCGCTTCTAAAAAAGTGTGTTGGCAAGAATATTATACATGTTCTAGATTTACCTATCACTGATGAAGATGGTGTCTTTTTTATTGCTCCTTTGAAATTCTTGGGTCGCCGTGAAATACATCGGGCTAGACAAGAGATTGTTCAGGTTCAGGTATAATGGGTGAATTTGGGGTGTGAGGCAACATCTTGGGAGGATTACAAGTTTATGTGTCGCAAGTTCCCATCTTTTGATCCTTGACGACAAGGATCGATTCAAGGCGGGGTATTGTCATGGTTGATGTAGGATTGAAGGAAGGATGTTCTGGAGTGAAGAAGAATTAGGGATCTACTATTCCTTGTTGCAGGTTTGGGGAAAGAAAGAAGATGACGTTTTTGGTGTTTTTGAGAATTAAGTGGTGTGGGCCACATGTTAGCTTGAGAGGGAATATTTAAGTAAGAAGTGTTATTGCATTTTGCAAAATACTTTAAGTAGTATTACGTTTTTTATTTCTTGTTGGCCAAGTGTTGGGCCTTGGAGATATATGTAGTGTAAGAAATTAGTGGAAAGGGTTATCAATGAAAATATCTATTTCCTTCCTATTTCTCTCTCTTCTTCTCTTCCTATCATATTCTACCCAATATTTCCAAAGCTACCTACTGTGACATTCATTAAGCATAATATATAAATACAAATCGTTTGGGTCCACTACATATACATGTTGAGGTAGGCGTGATGCGCAAGCTCAATAGATTAGAAATAGTGAATTGCCCGTACCTGGAGAGCCTTCCGATCGAAATCGGATCGATGACTAATCTACAAGAGTTGAAGATGGTGACGGCCGAAAATTTTGCAAGGAAGATCCGAAAAAGTCAGCCTTAATCTCCAAAATAAAGATCGTGAACATCAATGCATAAACAGGAGTCCACTTTCAAGTTAATATCTTATTATTGTTGGCTTTTTATACTTTTTATACTTTTGACTAAGCATGTAAATAAATTGAACTGAAGCAGTATTCGATTAAATTTGTAGAACTATTTGAACTATTGAATTTGTATTCGAATATTAAATAATTATTCATGTTAGGTTCAATATGGATATTTGAATTATTCCGTTCGATTCAAGTATTCGATTGCGTTTTTAACTATATTAAGAATAATAAATCAAATAATTTGCATTAAAAATTCGATTTAGTTGGAAATGTCTTGTATCTCATCTTCTGAGCGGCAATCACAAATCTAATGCATCTAAGAATGAAGTGCTCAAACGAAAATGCAAACGCATCTCTAATACCTTAATCATTCACAATTAGGGATGGTAATTTACATGTGGGTATCTGATCCTAATAGACGCGAGTTCGAGAAACATTCGATATTCACAAATCGCTTCAGACATTTGATATTGACAAATAGCTTCGTGAGTAGAATTTATAATCTATTTATTTTGCATGTATGTGTATAATTATTCATACCCGTGAAATATCCGTGAACTACCCATGCGACTATGTCTCATTGCCGCTTAAAAGAAAATAACTATTGTGCATATTATTTCCTCAACAAAAGAAAGATGTATTGTAAGGATCCATTTTTTTGTTATTTCTTTTTATTATAAAGAAATGTGGGCTCCATAAATAAGAATTAAAAATTATTAAAATTGTCCCAAATTATTAATACGTTTTTAAGAGAGTCAATTAAAGCTCTTCTATTGAACTTGCCTTAGAGCTCACTCAGCTTCTATTTGGTAATCGTGTTCCACTATATGTTTATTAAGATTAAGTATTTTATATATATTCTCCACCTTCCAATAAATTAATTAACTTCACAAGTTGACCATTAGTGTAGTTATACATTGAGAAGAACAAAAGAGTTAAATCAGAGAGTTGAATCTGTTAGAAATAGGGAATTCAACATACTGAACGTTCTGCATAAGAATCCTAATTGTGAATCCCTAAACGACTAGATTCTCTATCATGCATAGTCCGAAGCACAATGTGATGAATAAGATGAAGAAAAACCTGGAAACGCCATAATTCAGTGTGGAAGAGGATTGGAATGTAGAGGGGTCTTCCAGGAGAGTGTACGGTCCTTTCTGTATGCTTCTGTTCTGATGGGAGAGGACAGAGCAAAGACTACGGTGCATCTCCCGGGGACCACCCACATGTTTTATATAAAATAACTTAACTGTAATTGCAAGTTAGCCCCTCAACAACTTAACAATTACACATAGGGATATATATACTTTTATATAATAGCAACACATAATACATTTTATTATATAAGTGTCCATACTTTATAGATATATTAGAAATTAATCTAACAGAATCAAGATACTTGACTTTGAAGAGTTTGGGCTCAAGGTTGTCCCATAAATCATTGGCACATTGGAAAAGCTAAAATACTTGAGATTAAGAAACAATTACTTGCGAAAGCTCCCACGATGGTTACGGTGCTTGAAAAAACTTTTTCGTTTTCGATATTGCTCTAAACTTTACGGTGGAGGTGTCGGATATTATATGGGAAATGTGGTCTTCGTCACCTTTACATGTCTGATATCATTTGCCGGAAGCCTTTGAAGATAGAAATGCTAGAGAATCTAAGGAGCTTAACCAACATCTTGTTTGATAATTGGACTTGTCGGAATTGAAGATGATGACTAGACTCAAAAAATTGGGCATTGAAGAACTTGATATAAACTCGGACGTAAGCAAGCTCTTTACATCATTATCTAAGTTATGGATGCTTAAGACTCTAATCTTAAGAGGGTTTCGGTTCAAAAGCATGCCAAGTTTGGACGAGCTTCGTGTTCTACATGTTCTAGATGATCTCACTATACTCAAAGCGGGCGGTCTCCTTTCGAGGTTACCAAGTGCGGATAACTTCCCTCCATCTATTCGGTACTTAAAGTTGTATAATAGTTGTCTTGGCGAAGACCCCATGCCGATACTAGCTAGAGAGGCTATCCAACCTCGTATCCCTCAAATTGCATAATGCATACACTGGTAAACAAATTGTGATCTCATGCGACGGGTTCCCGATGCTCCAAAATATGTGCATCAAGTTGTGGAATCTAAAAAATGTACAAATTGAAGAAGTTGAAATGCCGGAGCATAGAAGATTTAAAATCAATAATTGTCCATATCTAAAGACTCTCCCAAAAAATGTACATTTGTCTATAAAAGTTAAAGTTGTAATAAAGATGTGAAAGTCACCATTAATTTCCAAAAGATATACCTTTAATGTTGCATCATATGTTCTATTTGTTTCCATTTAAACTAGTTTGTGTCTTTGTTTTTCCTTCCTCTTTCCCCTCCTTTTATTATGAGTTAGCAAATTACTTTGTTTGAGGCCTTAGTACATTGAAGGCTAACTAAAGGGTTCAACTTGTTGCTTGTGAAACGTATGAAATGAAAGGACTTAATAGGGGAATATATAATATCGTTATTGGGGCCTCGAGAGAAGGCCCGTTTCTTCAGTCTCTGCTTCTTAGTTTCTCTTGTTTAGGCAAGGGTCGTAGCTCACATTTTGATTATTGTGATGCCTCAAAGGGATGAAAACCTAGTACATAAAGACAAGGAAGACAAGGCGGATTAGACTCCTTGAATGTTGTTAAATTGTGTGATATCTTATTAACGAGAATGTAATGATATTAGGTCATCCATCCGTCCACGAAAAACTTACACATTTCTTTACTTTACTCTATCCACGAAAAACTTGCACACTTATATTTTTAATAATTATATTCATATTGTTGGACCCAACATTAACTTTCTAATCACTTACATTACATATTTAATTATTAATAATGCGGACTAATCTAATTTACTCATAACATATTTAATTTATTTATCATTCAATTACTAACTTTTCTTTCACTCATATACACATATTTAATTAATAAATATTGTGAGACTATTATTCCACTCACAACACAATTAAATCATTTATTAAAATTCGTCGAACTCAAATAAACAAATTTTTAATAGATAGAGAGAGTAATAAATATCAAATGTCAGAATATAATATACTAAATAATAACATATGTAGGATGATCACTAAACAAAAAAACAATTTTCAATTTTAATGGACTATATGAGTAAAAGTTAAAAAAAATGGAAGTAGTACAGTGGAGGCAAGTAGATATGCCCCAACTTGCTACTATAGTGAAAACAAGTTTTTTTTATAGGTCGTGTTCTCTTTAAGACATAAAATTTATCATTTGAAAATATGGGATAAAAATACGATTACTTTTTAAATTTTTTCTTTATCCATCTCTCATATGTAATAAATTATCATTATTTTTCTCCTTAATCACACTCTAAAAATAATATTATCTATCTAAATTTACCCTCAAAGTGAACGTAACCTACGAATATTTAAATTAAACTCTAGTATAATGCTGGCCGATTTGAATTCGAGACTTTCGTCTCGAAAATAATCACTCTACTATTATACTTATCGAAGCAACATTTACATTTCCATCTTCACCCTAGGCCAAAATCCTTACCTCGAAGCTTGAAAATTAGAAACTAATCTCAACTTCTCCGGTAGGTTCTTCAACTTCGAGCATTCATCGATTTCGAGCCGTCTCAATCCCGGCATTCCTCCTTTCTGGACTCCGATTTCCACAAGCTCACACAGCCCGTTGAGCACGAGCACCTCGAGCTTCCGGAATCCGCCTAGCGAGACCGCCATTTTCGCACCACTATAAGCACAATCCAATCTTAGGTACGACAACATTGGCAGCTGCTCCAGCACATTCATCAGATCTTCTTCGAGCCACGTCCCCACCAAGCTCAAACTCGACAAATTT